>JAVSBV010160687.1:0-14552 GCA_033117975.1 Parotocinclus spilosoma | reverse complement strand
TATTCACAGCCTTCGCCATGAAGCTCAAAATTGAGCTCAGGTGCATCCTGTTTCCACTGATCATCTTTGAGATGTTTCTACAGCTTAAATGGAGTCCACCTAAGGCTGTAACGTAACAAAATGTGGAAAAAGTAAAGCGCTGTGAATACTTTCCGGATGCACTGTACATCAGGTTAGGATGATAAAGGATGTAGATGAGAATGCGTTGACAAACGAAGAGCGTATATTGAGAGGGTGGAAAGAATACTTTGAGTTGATGAATGAAGAAAATGAGAGATGATGGAGGGAGGTAGCAAGGATGAAAATGCTGGGATTTTCTATAGGGGTGACGAAGATGGACAGGATCAAGAGTAAGTTCATTAGAGGGACAACACAGGATGTTTTGGAGACAAAGTTAGGGAAGCAAGACTGGGATGGTTTGGGCATGTGCAGAGGATAAATACAGGTTACATTGGGAGAATGGTTCTGGGTATGGAACTGCCAGGCAGAAGAAAAAGAGGTAGACCAAAGAGAAGGAATGGATGCTGTGC
Organism: Parotocinclus spilosoma; assembly: GCA_033117975.1. Lineage (NCBI taxonomy): Eukaryota > Metazoa > Chordata > Actinopteri > Siluriformes > Loricariidae > Parotocinclus > Parotocinclus spilosoma. Next base: position 14,022 of record JAVSBV010160687.1, on the reverse strand, counting down.
AGAAGGACATGCAGATGGTAAATTTAATGGGCTAGGGGAAAGATGGAGATGTATGTTCTGCCATGGCAACATCTGATGGGAACAGCTGAAAGAAAAATAAGAAGTGTAATATAATTATTAAGTATAGCATATGCTAAATATTACTTATGTGGTCATTTTTGCCATAGTAAACTGGATGATACTGATGCAGCCATTTGGGATCCACCAGATGTGTCAAGGTGTGAAAAAGTGACAAATATTGGTGATTTGGAGGACATCATTGTTACACCAAGTAAGTGCCATGGTTGTTAAAATTGTCCCATAACCATGGTGCAGTTAAATACACTGTTGTATTCATTTTTACAAATCAATTATTATAAACGAATTATCAATAATTTTTATGCATTTTATAAAAAGGCTAATGCAAATATTTGTATTCAGGAAATTGTTCAAAACAGTTGTTCTGCTGTATAAGAGGTCCATATTGCATTTTGAAAGAAAGCTAATTCCATCTATTGTATTTTTTTCCTGTTTAAAAAAAACAACATTATTGGCTACATAAGGCCAGATACTGTGACAATTTTCTGAATTCTCATCTGTATTCCCTCTCCCCCAGACAATTCAGCAGATGTTGTGGATATGATTCAGACCCTGGTTCAAAACCAGACAGACTTGAATTCATCTGAGCTGAACATTGTACTCCAGAAACTGTCTGAGGTTACACATATTGCCAACATGACCACTTACTTGGGCAACGATGTCATTAATGTGGTTTCAGATCTCTTCAAGTGCACTTCTCTTCCTGAATCTACCAATGAGTAAGTAAGACAACTATTGCTGTAATTTCTGCGGTGCATATGCATTAGTTTTCAAATTAATGCACATTAACCACGACAGGACGTGGTTTCACTAAGACTGCAATGGAAGCTAAGCTTTCCCTTAAATGACAAAAAAATTAATGGTGAAATATATACAGTTGTGATAACATTTAATTGACTACAGATACGTTACAACAGTACACTCTTCATTAGGAGTCAGTTACTGTTGAATAATCAGCTATCGACTGACTTTATTTTGTTAACTTCTCATACATACCTGTGGTGTCAATGGTATAAATTTCAAGAAATCCTTTTCTTATATGGTCTATGGTCAGTGCATTTGCCTGTAGAAGCTGAGTGTCTGTTCACTTCAATGGGACTGCATGGAACAATTTTTTCATTGCCTCGAAACTCTTCATTTTCACTTCACTTTATCATTGGGAGCTCAGTCACAATGGGGATTTTGTGAAGTAAAGTGAAAAGACAAACTGCAACCCATTTCTTTGTATTTGCTTGCTGAAATTACTTGACCATTTCCATTTATAATTTCTTACACTATGAATAAAACACACGCATAATATTCCCTTGTTTCAGTGTAACTTCCCCTCTTTGAAAGACCAGTAGCCGCCTCGGGTGCACATACCCGCAAAAGAATTTTACTGAAAGTGACATGCTAACAAACAAAATACAAATATGCAGTACACTGGTTTTGTACCTCTAAATCATTCTCAAATCCTCTGCATGACTCAGAATTCTCCTCGTCACTGAACGGGTAGGAGACAGAATGGTTTTCTCTGGCAACCTTTACAACACCTCAGCTCCATCACTGGCCCTGCAGCTTATCAATCAAGAATCACAGCTCTTTCAAGGACTTACATTTGGAATATCCTCCTTTCAGACAGGCCTTCCTCCTGAGGTAAGACTTATTTAAAAACATTACAGAAACATTATCATCACCGTAGATACTAAGCCAAAAATAATCAAGGCTGTAATGGAAGATGTACACGTCTTGAATTAAATCACAGTTACTTCTATTCTTACCCTATCGTTGGTACTATAAATGACACAGACTAACAAACACTGAGTTCTCAGGCTGTCTGCACATGTTGTACAACAAATATGAAAATCCCTGTATTTTTCTTGTGTCCAATTTGACCTAGTACAGCTCACAGGCTTTATATATATCTAAATGTTTTAAAAAATTTTATGATCAAAAGCCCCAAATCCACAAAATACACCCAAAAGTTGTATTGCTGATAAATGCATGGATGTGAAAATATGTAATCTTGAAGGAATTAACGTTATCATTACAGTACTGTTGTCATCACAGTACTGAAAATTACCTTTGCCAAGGGCACTGACACAATCCCATATCAGGGCAGACCCTGGCTTCTGAATTTGTTGCCGTAAGGTCCTTTCCCTGTTTGGCATCTAGGATGGACCATCACATAGAAATGGAAACATGTATGTTGGTCAGATAACTTAATAGTTCAGTTCTTTTTAGGAGAAAATGGATGCTGTGCTCTCCAGAAAAAGGACACTTAGTGATACCTTAAACAAAATAGTTGGAGCCCACTAATTCACTAACTCTCCACCATGGAGACTTGTCAGGTGTTACACAAAAACAACTGGAATAGTCAGTGGAAGGACATTTCATGCGAGGGATCATCTCCCTGCCAACAGTACAGCAGTTATCTGTTGAAGGCACCTCCATTACTCTGTGTGTGTTCATTCTCACCAAATGAGTGGGTGACCTGCTAATGAAGGACATGATCGATGGCTACATGTTGTTTTATCATCATTTTATCACCCATAGTCCTCATTTACGCACACTCTGGAGGGATGTTGTGAACCTGGGGAATACTTCATACTAAACTGAGAGCAAAAGTTGCACAAAAGAACAAAGGTCTCATCCTTTTTGTATAGTAAAACCTGTCATACTCAGCCAGTCACAAAGTTAGTAATTCTTCAAGGTAATTTAACATCAATTAAACTTATGAAAGAACCAAGGAATGGCAGGCCCAGAAGCGAATGCTAAGTGCTACGTTTCTTAGTACTTTAACATCCCTTCAGAGGGCCAAATCCATAAATGTATGTTAGTAAAATGGTGAGTCTGGGTTTTGTATAATTCCAAATGGTACAGTAACCATTTGTTCCGGACCTGTTCCTATTTCGAAGGCCCCAAATGTTATACTCTGAACATTCAGAACATTGCAAGGCCATTTTAAAACAACCTAACCATTTTATAACCTGATCAAAACATTACTGAATATTCTCAGCATACAGTATAATTTGTTATCTGGCATTTACCATAGATGAAATGACTTTAATATATTTCATTTTTGTACTGTGAAATGTACAGTGTGTCAGGACTAAAATTAAGTCAAATCTGTTTTTTTATTGTAGATATTTTTTAGTCCAGAATTTAATGAGCAGTCTGCCAGTGGGTTTGTGGCATCAATATCATTACCCATTGCTCTGGAAACCTTTTTACCCCAAAATAATGGAGGCATGAGCCGTATTCAGTTTCAGTTCTTTGGTGCAGAAAATCTCTTCCAGGTAACAGCCACAAACATTACACAAAGTTGCAAAAAAACGTTAGCTCTTGAAATGTGTACTCACTGGACAAATGTGTCACCTGTTACTGAAATGTACCTTATAGAATGTAATATCTCCACAAATTCTAATGTGATTTTCCTTTATCCTGGCATTTTTGCCACTGCTGAAAGACCTGTATGACCTTACACTTTTATATACCTGAAAATTCAGCTAGGTTTATCACACTGTGGCCTTTGGCAGGCACAAATGTGATCACTGCTTTTTGCAAATCATTAACATCTGCTATATGACCAATTTTACAAACATTGTACCACCTCTTTAAACATGCAAAGTGACATTTTTTTGTCCGTGGAGTATATCACAGTTTATTATATATACATTAAATTAACAGAATTAATGCTTTATTAAAATTAATTAAAACAAAAATAATTACTACTCTGTTTATAGGACCAGAATGCCAGCCTAGTACTGAATTCTTATGTGGTGTCTGCTAGTGTAACCAACACTAACGTGACCAATCTGAGTGACCCAGTGGTGTTTACTCTTCTTCATTTTCAACCAAAAGGGGTTTGTATCAAAAGTGAGCTTTAAATAGGGTAGTAATGTCAAAGTAAACATTCTCGTTATGTTGGAGTGATCTTCATTTGAATGCAATCCCTATTTTTGTGTTCTAATCTTCCACAAGTTAAACAGCAAACTATTAGTGTCCTTCCTTTTACCCATAAAATATGATTCACCATCATTGTTCTGTCTTTTAGGACCAAGACACAATCCAGTGTGTCTACTGGAACATGAAAAAGAACGGTATGCTTCATTTAACCAAAAGTTGAGACAATAATATATACAGTGATTAGACACTTATAGACAATTATAATGGCCATATATAACTTTTTTTTATTATAATCCAACCAGAAAAAAATTGAAATTTATAAAATCTATAACAAAGCTTTTATAGGCAAGTATTATAGCAATAGCCACATCTGACAGCTTCATGACCTTTCTACAGTTAAAGGAAGCTTAATCAAGAATCCAAATGTCTTTTTGGAAGGGTAGCAGCCAAGAAACCAGGATGAAAAGGCTAAGATATGCTAAAGCTTCCAAGATTGGAATGAAGATCAACATAAAAGAGTATTATGGACATTTGACATGTATTTTTTACATTTTTCAATTGTCAAGTGTCCACAATATGTTATATATATATATATGGTCATTGTACAGTTGCTAAAACAACACATATAATGGTAACCTAAGATTTTTGTACAGTACTGCACCTGTTTAATGGATTGTAGTAAGGATAAACAGACACTGCAGTTTTTTCCTCGATGCATTTGTCTGTGTGGTAGGTGGAAGAGGTGGTTGGGATGGTAATGGATGCCAGGTTAAACATAGCAATTCTACTCATACATCATGTGACTGTTTTCATCTCACACATTTTGGAGTGCTCTTGGTAAGATGACTGAGTATTCTTAAATACTGTACAATGTATTGCCAAAAGTATGTAGCCACTGCTCTAACTACTTATCTGATACCTCGGCTACACACACTGCTTTATTACACAGTTTACAGCTTTATGCTTCAAGCTTCATGGAATCCCACAGTCATGACATTTAAACACATAAACAGTGGGAATGGAATGAGTTGTACTGAACACACCAATCCCTCTTAAAATGACATTTTCAGGTTCTCACCTTCAGAACAAATAATTTTCCTAACCTTTGTGCCCTTCCAAAACAAAGTTCACAAAGGAATGGTGTGCCAACATTAACAGAAAACTTGTATGGCTTACCCAGGGTCTGGACCTTAACTCCTGTAGAGACATTTTAAATGAATATAATGAACAGTAGGTCATAGCATATTGTCAAACATCTGTGCCTGGCCTCACATTCATGTTCCAAAATGTACTGGGATAAAAAAGTGCATACTAATAATACATACACCTACTTCCTAGAGTATTGGAATAGGGAGGTTAATCATTTTATTTTTGCTTTAGATTAAAAACATTTGGGCTTGACATTAAAATATGAATATGAGACAAATTATATCATTCCAGCTATTATTTCGAGATATTTACATCTGAATCTGATACACAGTTCAGAATACAGTACATTTTGTCTGAACGGACCAAAAAGCATTGGAACATGTGACTGTGAGGTGTGTTTTGTTGCCCAAGTGTGTCCAGTTAACTATAAATAGTGCTTAATGTTTATGCTCAGTTTCATATTGGGGCATTTATAGTTAGAAGAGTAGCCAACATGAAAACCAGAGAGTTGTATATTGAGGAAAACAAACAACTGTGAAGCTGAGAGAAGATGAAAATCAGAGCCATTGCACAAATATTGGCCATAGCCAGTACAGCACATTAAACCACATTAGTTGATGACAGAAACATGTGTGCTATAAAGACTATACAGACAACTGTAGTAGTGTAGTGACATCAGCAGCAACATCCAGAGGGCAGGAGTAAAGGTATAACAATTTACTGTTCGCATGTGGCCTCTAGTACCCAAATTCCCTATTTTGAAGGATGGGAGAACCCTATCTACCCCTTGTCTAACTACAGATATTCCCCACAATTAGCAAAGACAATCAGAAACTCCAGATTACCTCTGCATTCTGAACATGCTCTTCATCAATGGCTTCATAAATGGCTCTCGAGAAGGCTCTATATATTCGCGCTTGTTTTGCCACTCTTAAATGCACTCCTCCTGCTGCGTCCTAATACCGCTCAGATTCCCTCTACATAGGGACAGAGTGTGCCACAGGCTACACACAGGAGACTTCATAAACAAAAGTACAGATAAGATTCAAATCACTAATTAGCAAGAAGAATAGGAAGGCCAGGATGGTATTTGCAAATATGTACAGAGACAAGACTCTTCTGGGGCAAAGATTTATGCACTGATGAGACAAAGATTTACCTTTGCCAGTGTGAGGGAAAGGCTAAAGCTTGGAGAAAAAAAGGATCTGCTCACGATCCCTAATATACAAGCTTATTTTAAAAACACAATGGAGGTAATGTTATGGCATGGGCTTCTTCTGGGAACGGCTTATTAATCTTTATTGATGATGATAGCAGCAGTACAATGAACTCAGAAGTCTACAATATGTTGTCTGTCAAATTAAAGAAAAATTCAACTGATTGGGAGATCCTTCATTATGAAGCAAGATAATGACCATAAACACACTGCCAAAAGTACAAAGTAATTCAGCAGGGGCAAGAGGTTTAGTCAACCTTTAGACTAAAGGAAGTAACCACCCAAAACAAACACCAACTGAAAGAGCCTGCAGTGCATAGCCTGGAAAAAAACATTACAATGGAAGAATGCAAAAGTTTAGAGACGATAATGGGTCACAAATTTAATGCACTTCTCGCAAGCATTTAGAAGGATTTGGAAGTAAATAAGTCTTATTCAGTTTAGTCTATTTTTTCTTTTTTAAGTCTATCTGTTTTAATACTTTTTCTCATAAGAAAAATGGGTTCAGACAAAAGGTGCTACCTTCTGAACTGTGTATCAGATCCAGATGTAAATGCTACAAGTAAAACAAGTTGAAATGTTGATCTCTTGTCTCATATTCATCTTTTAATGTCAAACCCAAATGTTTTCAGTCTACAGCAAAAAAAAAGGATTCACCAAACTGTTCCTATACCTTTGGATGAGAGAATATATATTTTTTATTTATTTGGCTATTTAATGTCATGTCATATTAGTGCCTAACACATTTCCTATCCTACTTACCAGGATGTCTTCAAAACTCCCACTAGCCCCAAAGATGACATGGTTTTGACTATTATAACTAACCTGGGATGTGGCTTGTCAGCCATCTTTCTAGGCATCACCTTAATGACTTACATGGCCTTTGAGTAAGTAAACACTAGTAAAGGATCAACATTCAGTGAAAGTCTGAAAATGCCCTAATTTCCTAATGTTCTGTCATATCTTTTTGTTCCGTAGGAAGCTGCGTCGAGATTACCCTGCTAAGATCCTTATAAACTTGTCAGGGGCCTTGTTGGGTTTGAACATGCTCTTTCTGATTAACTCTTGGTTTGCTTCATTCAACAACTATGGTCTTTGTATAACGGTGGCTGCCATTCTTCATTACTTCTTACTGGCTACATTCACCTGGATGGGACTAGAGGGGATCAACATGTACCTGGCGTTTGTTAAAGTCTTTAATGTCTATGTGCCATCCTACATACTTAAATTCTGTGCTATTGGATGGGGTGAGAGCTAGCTGAAATTTCTTTGTTATACTATTTGAATGAAAACAGAATTGACGTTGAAATTAAATTTTTAATGCAAGGACAATGTGCATTACTAAATATAAATATAGCAAATTCAATTGCTGTTAATTATTGAAATATTCGTTTCAGGTTTACCCTTGATGATTGTTGCTGTAGTACTTGCTACAGATAAAGACAACTATGGAGCTACTTTTTCCATAACTGAAGCTGAAAATTCAACATCTTTGTGAGTATGTTTTGGCATTGGATTCGCAAAGTGACGTCGGTCTTGCAACAATAAAACACTAGGATGATTTTTTGTTTTCAGTATTGTTTCCTGTATTGTTTTCAGCTGCTGGGTGCAGAATGAAACAACATTTTATGTGACAGTAGTTGCATACATTGTGCTGATCCTGCTCTGCAATATTAGTGTGTTTGGCATGGTACTGGTGCAGATACGTGGTATGAGTGTCAGCAAAGAGCCTGGAACATGCAATAGAGTGCTACATGATTTACGGGTGATAGCCAGCCTCACTTTCCTCCTGGGCCTTACCTGGATGCTGGTTTTCTTTACCTGGGGGCCACTTCGAGTGTTCTTCCTCTACCTCTTCTCACTCCTCAACAGTATGCAAGGTAATAGAAGAAGTGAAAATTCAGTGTACTTTCATAAAGGCAGATAAAGTCTGAATCTCAAGCTTTAACAATTAAACACTTAGACCTAATTACTAAGAATTACAGAAAGTAAGCAAATTAGCTACTTACATCACAATATTCACATATTTAAAGTGATTGTTACAAAATCATACTACAAAAATGTAAGATTTAAACGTGTTACATGTTTAAATCTTAACAAACAAACAAATTCAGCCTGTTTTCAGTGTTTTCTGTAAAGCCATGACCCAAGCAAACATGCAGTCACATCTGATTCATAGTCATGTAAAAGGCCTCCTGATAGGTGGATTTTGCCTCTTGTGATTATTACTGAACACATATTACTTGTCAGTGAAAGAATGTGTGAATGTCTAAAACTGAAACTTAATATAGGTTCCCCTCGTGTCAAAACAAGTCTGACCCATAGAGGTATAGACTCCACAAGATCATCGAAGGTGTTCTGTGGTATCTTTCACTTAGATATTAGAAGCTAATCCACTTGTATGGTGCTGTCTCCATGGATTGGACTTGTTTGTCAATTACACTTGTTTGTCTAATCCTACACGTTTGATCAAAGTGGAATCAGGGGAATTTGGAAGCCAAGTTATGAGGCGTCGTATGTAAAGCAGAACACTTGTAAAATAACACCAGCATTTTTTCCACATTTAGCGTTAACACTAACATTGCCGATTGTAAAGTGTCATAAAAAAATGCATTTAAATACTTAACATACACATTATCACTAAATATTTCATTTAAATGTTCAAAATAAAACTACATACAAATATTTAGGATAAATAGTATATATATTTAATTACTAAATGTTTAACTTAAATAAGAAATATTAATCAAATTATAAATAATAATCTAATTGTAAATGATAAATCTAAATGTTCTCGGTCGAGCTAAATATTTAGAAAATATGCAAATTAAAGTTAAAGTGCACGTGAAATACCAAAGTAAAAGTTTGTCGGCGTATTAGTATACGAATTAATAAAACGTAATAAATGCATCCTAATCAGAGGTAGTGGTTAGTCATCCCTTGTTTGATTTGCAGCCTGAAAAAGCCTGTAACGAGTTTGCATGTTCTAACTGTGCCAGTATGGTTGTTTTCTCCCACATGCAATAGACATGCATTAATGCTACTGGTATTTCTAAAAGACTGAGTGATTGTGCGTGTGTATGTGAACTGGATTAATCAAGTAAGTCACTAAATAAATGGTGCATTGCATTAAAGCTAATATTGCCCGTTTGATTGGCTGTCTAGTGCTTTTTCTGTGGAAAGAATTATTATATAGATATTATTATTATATTATTACTTAATTATTATTATTATGTCATGCTTCATAAAGTTTTGTGTTATTTATAATTTGTACTTAAGTAATTTTATATTTTCTGCTGTATTTAAATGGTCCAGTCAATGCAAGGGCTGAGGAGAGGGTAAATATTGCTTAATGCAGTATAAAAGTAATGTAGATTTACAACACAACATACAGGCCTACATTTCAAGCATAACCTTTTTAAACTTAATTTAAAAAATGACCTGCAAGAAATATCATTGTGATTCATGTTTTCACTGAATGCTTTGCTGTAAAAACGCCATTCCTTTAAAAAAAAGTTAACTGCAGACTGGTCTGTGTTGTTAAAAAAAACTTATGAAATGATGTCAGTCCAGTACATTATATGGTACACTTATATGTTTACATACATATGGTACATACCCATTGTGTTACTTATTTATTTCAATTGTCTCATTAACTCACCCTACAAGACTTAAGCACAATAATAACCAGAAACCGGGCACAAAAAGTAATCACAGACTTTTTAACCTCCTAGACTCTGGCACGTGCTACAGAGCCCAGTGCACTAAATTAAACAGACAATGTAACAGTTTCTTTCCAAAAACCATCAAACTCTTTAAAGATTAAAACAGAACTGTTGTTTACATTGTTTTCATGCCACACTGCACTTTATCTTTACCGTACAATACTGCCATTGCATTTTACTTACTATTTATCTTCTGCTATTTTGAATTGTATGTATAGTTTCACAATTCTGCAGAGTCTTTTAATTTGTACATTGCCTGCATTTAGTTTGGTGTGTATATTGTATTGTTTGTAAATTGTAGAGAGCTAATAACAGCCGGAATCAAATCCCTTGTGTGTAAACGTACTTGGCAAATAAAGCTGATTCTGATTCTGTTTGTGTGTTTCAGGGTTTTTCATTTTCCTGTTCCACTGCCTTTTGAAAGAAAATGTGCATAAGCAATGGAGAATTCACCTATGCTGTGGACAATTTAAACTCACTGACTACTCAGGTTGGGATTATGTCTTTATAACACATATTTTACACTTTATACTTTACAGTCTGAGTCATATTACATCACATTAATTTTATTGTACAATCATGTTTAGATACCTTTCCAAGAAGCTTACTTTTTCTATTTCATTAGAACCATTTTCTGAACTTTCTTAGACTGGAGTGGATCATTGACGCTGGGCGGCAAAGCCAGGAGTGAAAAACTGGCGCACACCCCACCAGACATGACAAATCAGCAAAAAATCTCCAGAAGCAACTAAAAGAGTGCTATTAAAGCAGAGAGAGAAACAGCAGTGTCTGCTGACATGTCTGGAAATTGCTTTTACTTATAACTATATTTCCCCAAATCCTAAACATGATATTAGTTATTTAACTCAATATTTATGGTTTTGAATTAGACAGACTTAAAATTAAAACGTAAAAACGTTCAACAATATCTGAAAACTAATCTACATAAATTGTACATTATGGTAAAAACAATTCATAATTTATTACTTTTCATCAGTATAAGTAACCAAGATAATATAAGTTTATACAGTACACAATATATTTTATTCTGTAAATGCAATACAGTTAAAAAAGATTGTGAAGCTATCAGAATGACCTGTGTTTTTACATTAAACACACTTACTGTATGCCATTTTGCAAACATCCTTATTCAGAGACACTTGCAACTTTACAATACAAGCAATTCTGTGGTAAGGGCCTTGCTCACCCAACAGTGGCATCTTGTCAGTAGTGTGACCTTTTGGTCTATAGTACCTTAATCACTGCAGTAGCTTGACCTGAATCTATAATGGCATTTGAAGCAAGTAAACTCCCAAAATACCTATGTACAGTAGCAAAACTTATACAAGTGTAAATTACTGTATGAAGCCTTAATTAATCAAACAAGAAGTAAAATGACCTAAAATGGCTATACTGGTCAAGGTTGCAGCAATGAGCTTGAGCTATATAACCATAAAATTGGCAGGTTGGTCATACTTCTGTAACTGTCATATCAGTTTCCGTCAGATTCTAAATCAAGGTGAAACAACATTTCTTATATAAAGAGTTTTGAAAATTATTAGAAATGGTATCCGTTTTCTAAGCAAATTGGAATGACCAATTCTCTTGTATTTATTCGATGCAATGTTCTACTGTAATTGCAAATACCACCAGAACATGCAAATGGTAAAAACATTTTATGGGACACCAAGGGAAAGAAACTATAGGTGTAATATCTGAAAACATGGACCTCTCCATTATAAAGCTTGTTCTTTCTATTGAGCTTTGATAAAAGAAAGGTAGTATATAGCAAATATGTTAACATATATAAACATTAAAAACTCTCACAATTATCTGTTTTTAGACATTGGTATTTTTCTGCTTCTTATTCTGTTTTTATTTGTGTCAAAGGTAAAGAATATGTAATTTATTTGTCCACAAATACCTTATTTCATTCACAAATAAATATTTTAATCATAATGTATATCCATTCATACATTATCTTCCACTTAATCCATATGGGGGCACGGGCCAGCCAGTGCCAACCTGGCAACTCTGGGCGCAAAGGCAGAAACAACCCTAGATGGGGCGGCAGTGCATCGTAGGGCACACACACACAGTCACACATTATGGGCCACTTTAGAGACACCAATGAACCTAACATGCATGCCTTTGGACTGTTGGAGGAAACCGGAGTACCTGGAGTAAACCCATGCAGACACAGGCAGTACATGCAGACTCCATACAGAAAGGACCCAGGTCCTCGACCCTGGGATTAAACTCAGGACCTTCTAACTGTGAGGCAGTGGTGCCACCCACATAATGGATATTAAATCCATAATTAACATGAGTGTTTTACAGGTGTACATTTGTTGCTTTTTAAATACCAACAATATGAAGGTAATATGGTATGATATAATTTCATGTCTTATTATCCTGATGATTAAATCTATCTATGAATGCACAATCTATATAAGAACACAGTATATATAGTAGATTATTAGTGTCACTGCAAGGCTGAGATTGATCCACCACCCAAACAGTACCTGATCTGTGAGGGTCCTGACCATTAGACAACAGTATAGAGGAATACACTTGTTATTAAAAGTTTTGAGAATGACACAAATTTTTGTAGAACCTTTTGTCAGATGTTTATATCCAATCCCTATACTTCCTGCCAGTCTGTCCTTGATGGGTTTTTTTTTTTTTCGTAGCGAACTACCTTATTTGCTGTTATTCTTGACACCATCTTACTGTGAGTTCAGATGCACTCACATCTACCCTCTGCCATTCCTAAGAAAGCTATGCACTGGTGTTGACCCAGCAAAAAGGGCACACTACCCAGGTCACACAAGCATTGCAGTATGTTGCAAAACATAAAAAAGATGATATTATACAAGAAGATATAATTTCCAGTGTTGGCTTCTGTAGTGCATACCATTTCTGGTTGTGCATGTTCTTTACCACATGCACCACCAGATGACACTCACGAGCTATTAGATTATGGGCAGCACGCTGATAGGAGAGAGACATGGCAAGCACGTGTGACATGATAGGTGTGCTTAGAATGATAAAGAAGTGTTGCATATTTAAATCAATAGAAAAAGTGTCAATGGCCTGACATGGTCTAAATTAGGTTTGAGTTTCAACAATTCAAGATGCCAGGGCTTCATATACTCTAACCCCATAGTTCTCATACTTTTTAAACCAAGTACCACCCAGCATGAAACCAAAACCTCCAAGTACCAGTTATGAGTCTCATTACAAAAACAAAAACACCACACACACTTTTCTACACAGTAGGCATATTAAGCTGAGTATACAAGTTTATCCTTCAAATGTTTGAAGCATAGTTAGTGCTTACTTGCCTTCTTAGATGTGCTGGTTTCATGCTCTCTTTTAAGAATCTCACAGCACACATCCCATTGTGACCTTCTTCCTCTCTCCCACTACAGGTGAATACCAAATTTACCCTTGCATCTTAACCTTTTTTAGTGCTTTTTCAGAGCTTGCTAACACAAGCCGTGCCTAATGTGTCTAATTAGCATTGGCTGTTGCAAGGGTGGGTAATTACTATTAACACATTTACCAGGTGTGTTTGATTTTCCAGTTCGGGCTCATTGCTCCTTGCATCTGCTACGTTCAGCTATGATATAATAGTCTATTTAATTGTGGCACTGATTTTTAACTATTGTTTCAGATAAATGCAAAAGACATACTGCTAATGTCTGATAAAGTAATTTTTTGAGAATCAGTTCACAATATGTAGATGTCATGCATGTGCAGAGCCCACACATTATTATTATTAACAAAAAAATTCCAAAAGTTGTATGTGTTTCACAGTTTGAGAATCACTGCTCTAACATTTCATGAAGAGGAAAAAGTATTTACGCCTTACTACAAATCAGAAACTTTGAGAACTGCATGAAAAATGCAAATAAATAAAATGCAGTATTATTTACATTTACATATTATATTGTATACCGG
>JAVSBV010160670.1:0-14553 GCA_033117975.1 Parotocinclus spilosoma | reverse complement strand
GGGTGTATGATCACCCAAGAGTGCCAAAACACACTGACAGTGATGGGGCATGGACAGAATCAGATTGTCCAGCAGTTCTTGTGGGATCTTGTATGTGCAGTATATGTATGTATATGATATATATACATACAATGGAGAGTATAAAACTACAAGAAAGTATATTGACATGTGAGCATAATAACAGTGTAGACTATGGACCAACAGCTCAATTGTAAGTTGGATTGCCCTCTGGATAAGGGTGTCAACTAAATGACAGTTTGAGTGTACGCTGTCAAAGGGTGGACATCCCAAATATGTGCTATTCTGAAAATGTTTTTTTTTTTTTAGATTTTCACTGCTGGTTGTGATTGTGAAAAATAGATCTGACCTTTGTTTGGCCTTGTTTCTCACAAACATTACCTGAACTCCTTAATAGTTAAAAAGCACACTGAAGAGACAAATGGTTAAATTAATAGATAAATAGTTGTTGGAACACATATCTTTACTTTTTACAGCATTTAGCAGACACCCTTAACCAGAATGACTTACAGTCTTACAATCCAAGCAATGGTAGGTTAAGGGCCTTGCTCAGGAATCCAACTATGGCAGAGGTGGGATTTGAACCCTGACCCTTTTGGTCTAATGTCTAGTACCTTAACCTCTAGGCCACCACACTCCCAGGCCATTTATAGAAATATATCACATCAACAATAAAAATGGTATATGACATAGTATTGAATGGTGTGTTGTGATACACTTTAGATTATTGAACTAATTTGTTCATTCATGCTGTGGGCTATACACACCATGCCTGCTTTTTGCTTGTGTGTTAAGTGTTAAAATAGCATATGAGAATCGTATTTTAAAAAATGAGAGTGAAATGTTGCCACGATGTTTTAAGCCAGAACTGCAAGATCCAGTTCTCTGATTAGCAGATGGCAAAGAAATTTGCTCGTACTCGTATTCTGTCATTCAGTCATGAATAAGATGTACATTTTTCTGTTAAAATGTTGACAGACATGAGCGTTCTCTCAGTGTTTTATTTGAGACAGTAATATTAATTAAAACACAATGTGAAACCTTATAGTACAATACAGTACTGTAATTATTTTCTTGTGTATCTTTTATAAAATTTGAAACTCATACCAGTACTGAAAATGTTTTCTGCCTTCAAGACTGCGATTCTCTTCTGTCAGCAGGTGTCTCAAGGGTTTTCTTGTACAAATTTTCTCTCATTCAGATGTGAATTCGATGTATATAAGACAAATTTGTATTTCCTATTATATTTCTTATGGCCTTGGCTGTTAAAGGGAGCAGACGATGATCAGTTGATCATAGAGTACAGTATATAAAGTTATTTAAAACAAATGTTCAGTGACTATTTTCAATATTAAAACTGATACTTGATACTGGTGTTGCAACTATCTGTGCACTTGATAGTGATTGTACCGTTTAGCTACTATAGGTTATTTCCTGTTGTTTTACTAAATCACAGTGCATGCTGGGTAATTCCTACTGCTTATTTTCTTAACTACAGCGCATTTCCTTGTTTTTGTCCTGCAGCTCAAGCCACAGTTGAGGATTTCCAGATCCGGCCTCATGCTCTGTACGTACACTCCTACAAAGCTCCGGCCTTCTGTGACGACTGCGGTGAGATGCTGTGGGGACTCGTACGGCAGGGCCTCAAGTGTGAAGGTGAGGGCTGGCCCCTAAAATTCAATTCTAGTAATCGCTGAGATAGCATCCAGTTCCCAGGAAATAAATAAATAAAGATTGATAGATAGATAGATAGACAGACAGACAGACAGACAGACAGACAGATAGATATATAGATAGATACTTTATTGATCCCAGAGGGAAAATCTTGGCATCCAGTAGCAGATAGACATGTATACATAATAAAAACATTAAACATACCGACATCTAAAGATAGGTAAAAATAAAATAAAAATAATAATTAGTATAGTGTATGTGTGTAACGTGGGTAGTATAGTTTACCACAGTATAAACAGTAATTACTAGTTGTGCAAAATAAAATAGATGGCTGACGTCAGCCTTAAGGACAGTGTCACCGAGTTTTTAATTTGCTGGAATGAGAGGAGTTGAACAATATGATGGCCTGGAGGGACAAAAGACTTCCTGAATCTGTCTGTGGAGCATGACTGGGACAGCAGTCTGCCACTGAATTAACTCCTTTGCCTGGTGATGGTGCTGTGCAGGGGATGGCACAGCATTGAGGTTGCATTCAGGTTACCAAAAATATAACTGAATCCACTCAAATCTGTTTAAATCTGTTTAATAAACATATTTTTTGCCTCAGATTTCACTGATGAGGTAAAGTTCACTGTAAATATGTTTAACTACATTATTAAATTGTGCATATTGTTGTGATCTTAAAAATATCTTGATATCTTGAAATATTGAGTAAATAACAAAGTAAATCGCACGAGAACGAAACAAACGCCGGTGAAATACACTGCTCAGAAAAATAATAAAAAATGGAATATCCCCTAATTTTTGTGAGCAGTGTATTTCAACGGCGTTTGTTTCCTTCTCGTGCGAGTTATTTTATTTTCTAAATATTTCAACCAATAAAAATCATAGCACACATCATTTGAAAAAAAAGACATCCTTTAAAAAAAATCTCGAAATGTGAATTAAATAGGTTTTGTGAATAAAATAAGTTGTGAATGAAAAAGTTTTAATGTGAACAAGTGCTTTAAAAAGTAGAAAATAAATAACATAACTTGCAAACATAAGACATTTTAAATAATGACGTGAAAAATAAGAACTAGCTTGTCATTGAAATATTATCTTGTGCAGTTGTTAGGGTTCCTACCTTCCCCAGTTTGCATTCGGCCGTCCTCACCAGTTGCCATTACAGAGGTATCGGTGAGACGGTTTATATCACACTATATGTCTCATTATGCCCAGATCCCGAACAGCTACGTCGTGTCCTATAAAGGCGTGGTTTTTGCCGCTGTTCGGGGCCAGGTCATCGTTTATTCCAACGGCATTCCATCTCTGTTCGGGTCGCGGTTCCGACCAACGGCGTTCTTGCGCCCTTCCGCGCTCCTTAGAGGCAGTGGTGAAGTCCAGGGGCTTATTAGGGCCGAAGGACTTGTATGGACAGGAAACCTCCGAGGTATTTAGTCGGTTAGGGACACTTTGAGGGTTTTCCCGTTCCGTGCTCATGCTTCCATCGCGCGTTCAGCGTTAAACGCCACTCTGTCGTCGGTCCCTACCTAACCTCCCTTCAGCCGGGTTTTTGGCTCTTAATGAGACACTCCCGGTCTCACTTCTTGGGCTTTAGGCTCGCGCGCGCCCTCTTGCGCTTGGGAGCGCCTCGCGATCTCTTCGCGTTGGTGCTTCCCGTGTATTTAGTTTATTTTTGCGTGTTGGCATTTTGTGCCTATTGTGTATGATACACACTTGCGCTATAATGGCGCTTATGGGCTTGTATGTGCGCACTTCGGGCGCTACAGCCCCTTCCGCCTTTTTTCCCTCTCCCTCGCGCTCCATGCGCGTCAGAGCTCACGCTCGCCCTCTGGCGCTTCGGCGCCCTTTTCCACTCAATACTCTAATAAAATAGAATAATGTGGGTTTATTTAGCCGTAATATACCTTTCTAATATAAATGTTATAAAATAATTTGGGTTTAATAAGTTTTCTTATGCCACATGACAACTAATATAAATGTATATTGTAAATGTAAATGTATAAAATAAAAAAAATAAAATAGGAAAAAAAATGATTTATTTGGTTGTAATATAGCTTTCTAATATACATGTACCTGTTAAAATAAAGTAAACAACTGTAAAATACAATAATTTGGGATTATTTACTTGTAATATAACTTTTCAATATAAATATAATAGAATAATCTGGGTTTATTTAGCTGTAATATACCTTCCTAATCTAAATGTAGCTGTTTAAATAAGTTACCAACAATGAAATAGAAAATTTTTGATTTATTTCGCTGTAATATATCTTTCTAATATAAATGTAAGTGTCAAAATAAAGCAATCAACCATAAAATAGAATAATTTGGGTTTATTTAGTTGTAATATAACGTTCTAATATAAGTGTAAGTGTCAAAATATAGTAACCAACAGTAAAAATAAATAATTTGGGTTTATTTAGTTGTATTATAACTTTCTAATATAAATGTAGTTGTCAAAATGAAGCAATCAACCGTAACACAGAATAATTCAGATTTATTTAGTTATACTATGCCTTTCTATTATAAATATATCTGTTAAAAGTCACCAACTACAACAAAAAACACTAGGAAGTAAACAACTGTAAACAAAGCTTATCAGATTATTTAGATTTAGATAACATGTACTTACAGTTCTCTTATATAGCTCTACTGCTAGCAAAATATTCAGTGTTGTTATTTTATGTAATTTTATGTATCTTTCTCTTTATTGAAATCCTCCCTCTATTCCTGTATGTTGGGTTGTGTGTATGGTTTATTTTCCCAACAATAAACAAATCAAACCAAAAGTATATGGCTGTTCTTATCATCTGAGAACACCATCGCAGAGAAAGTATAAAGTTAAAGTTAAAGTATAAAGTCCAAATCTATCATTTATAATGTCACCGTTTCAAGAATAAAGCGTTAAGAGTTTAGAGAATATATTATGGTTTCCTTAACATAGTAAAATTTGTGTGTTTAAATTTGTGTAGTTTTCGATTTAGAGTGTTTCCAAACCATAATATTAGGTAATTCACTGGTTTAAAAAAAATTTCCAAATCGATATTATTCATTTTTATTGAACTGGAAAATAACATCTGTTGGAAAGATAAACCACTGATTAAATAAATAAAAATACACATGATTAAAATTTGCTGACGTCACATCAGGAAGTAAACCAACCACAGCTTTATATTTTATTATTTCGTCCGAAGTTCAGTCACATTTCACGTCTAACGTCATTTTATAGCTTTTTATGATGAGGAAACTATTATCGACAATCCAGGCTTTTATTTAATGCTTTATGGACAAACAAATGTTGGGTTTAATATTTCATTGGAGTCAATAGATCATATCAGAAATAATTTTAACATGATTTCACTTATCTAAAAATTAATTAGACTAAAACACGAACTCAGTTTAGATTCTCCCAGTAAACGTATGTTTTCTAAGCATGTAATTTTTTGAAGGCTGTTAAATGTGTTTACATTTATACCTGATTTAATATAACTTCATCCCATAGTTACAGAATTAGGAAATAATTACGTGGATTTGTGATCTTTTAATGACGGTCCATGGAAAACTGGCCACAGGTTAGGACTAGGCCCTGCAGGTTTTCTTTAATGTATCGTTGGCAATGTTGACGATCTGAAAGAGCGCCTTCAGAATCAGGAAATCGATGTCGTCAGTGGTGTCCACCTCCTCATGGTAGTTCTTCACAGGGAAGATGTGATTCATGGGAACCCCCAGCATATTGCTGCACTCCTGCATCTGGAGAAGAAACGTACAAAAAACGCAAATGACAATATAACCTGATTGAGTGCTTTGAGTGATTACGTGCTCAGCTCAGTCGTGAGTACAATATTAGTAATGTTAGTAATGTTATTAACCTTTTCCTTGATCTTCTTGCTGGTGTAGATCTTCCTTAGGTTCTGTTTAACCAATGGACATGCTTCATCTGGCTTGGTCACGATGATGACCTGAGGGATTTCTGGATCACATAAGATATTATTCACAACATTTATTCACAAAGAACATTTCAATATCCAAACATACAAAAAATCAACCGTACCCAGTTCTGTAGCTTCTTTACCAATGAGTTTCATCTTATTAAACATCTTCACGTCCATGAGAGCTACTTTATCCGCTGGCAGAACATGCACCAGGCAGAAGGTTCGGTCTCCAAGAGCAGGACTCTTTCTGTAGCCATTATGCCTTTTTTTCAAGCGGGACTCAGGTTTAAACTGAAAATTTGAATTAAAAGGAAACAAATATGAGTTACATTCTAACAAACACCAGCGCTGAATTGTGACATTGGATGTTGTTGTTGTTGTTGGGGTTTTTTTTGGAGAATCGATTTTATCCTGACTTTGTATCCGTCTTGAACACAGCCTTTCAAAGCTGCGATGATGTCCTGTACATGCACTCCACCTCTGTGTTCTGCTTCCAGTCCCATGACATCACTAAAGACAAACGGTAAACGGGTTCCGTCCTCTTCTTCAAAAGAATGGCAATTATACTGCAAAAGAAAAACAAATCTATTGAAATCCACCATGTTTCCACATATAAATAAGCAGAACTTCAGATCAGGAGTCTTGTTATGGACGGTGCTTCTTATCAGGAACCAGACGGTTAGAACCATTATGTACACGCACTGTTAAATTACTTAATGAAAACGATAAACCTATAAAATAATTACTTTCTTCGTGTGACTTTTCCCAGTCGTTGGAGCAACGAGAGCTTCACTGGTGATCCGGTGTTGGAAAACGTTATTGACTGAGTTTATGAAGCTGGACTTTCCTGCTCCGACTGGTCCCACGAGCAGAATCCTGAGCTGCTGAACATCTGGATGGCTGACCTTGAAGGTCCTCAGTTGATGTTCTAAGTCTTTCTTTCTGCAATCAAAGCAAAAAAAGGGAACATCCTTTCATTTGTTTCTTTTGAGTGACATTTCTGTTATCGATCAATGCATTGAAAATAGAAATTAGAAGGAAAAAGGTTTATCTGAAGGGCTTAAAATATCAAAACATCCAAGTTCCTGCCCTAAATCTGCACTATCAGCGTTTAAATGATTGTGCTGCTGCCATTTATGTTTATCTCTTATCTCTTACTTACTCCCAGTTCATTTTTCTCCACGGCTCAGCAAATTCTGAAAGATGAAATCAAACCATTTCAAACTGTTTTTTTTCCCAAAGTGGTTTAATTGATTTGTTCTTCCCTTACCTTGTGATGGTTGTGGGAGTGGTGATAGTGGCCGTGGTAATGTGGAATTAAGATGACTAAGCCGACTTACATATTTCCAAAACTCACGGTCTGCTTGTCTTGGTACCGTGGGTTTATTGTTGGATGCCATACCTGCTATTTATTTTCCTGGATAAACAAATACATAAATAACAAAAAAGAAAGTGATTTAAAGGCATAATCAACAACAGACAAGATATTTATAACCAGGATGTGTCATAAACTGGATAATGTACTGTATATTGAAAGTACTTTAAACTAAATGATAAAGTATCTGTGCTGTCTCATTTCTAACATATCTCAATAATAAAAAATCTAACATTAATCACTCTAGCATCTAATAATGTCCTTTATTTCTTTATTTTTCTGTGATGACGTGCCCATGATTTTCTTTAATCGTTCCTTCTTGTCCAGCTCAATTCCTTATTCTATAAACATTGATTTATTATCCTATATTAAATACTTTCCCTCGTGGTTATTATAAATCTTTGTTATTTGTGAAATGAACCTGAAAGAATGTTCTTCTTTAGAAATTACCACCACATTTTTTAATATAATGTTGAACTTTGCTGCGTTTTTAATTTCTACAGTCTAATGACATGTTTAACAGGCTATAAACGCAATACTATCCCTAAATCCCAAATTAATTTTAGAACGTGGCACAGACCTGAAATGCAGGAATAAATTATTATTATGAAACCAAATCAAATTCCTGAAAAATAGCAGATATTTAAGGGACCAAAGAAGAAAAAAAATTGTGCCTCAGTAGAATCAAGAATATTAAAAGCAAGAGCTCTATTAAATATCTGGTATAAACATACGGATACTTACAGATCCTGGTTGAGGGCTGGTTCTCGTTATTAGTCCTAACCGTGAGCTTAAACTCACGAATGACAAGACAAACAAACTTAAAGCTATCTTTAAAACCTCTGTCACATGACAGTAGTAAAACTTTATCTGCATTCCATTATTAAAATGGAAAACGAAAGTGAAACTCTATTTTCTTTACATTTGTTTCTATAAATGCATTATTCTGAAAGGATTGTGACTAAATTTGCACACAATTCCAGCTCCTCACTTGGAGCTCTTTGTTATACTCAGCCTAATGTACATTATATATTCAGTAATCTTTCATTTTAGACCTAAAAGTACAATTTAATCCTATTCAATAAAGGGCGTTTTTTTAACTTATGTTATAATATATACATAGATGACCATGGAGATTTACCATCCTTACACCTGTCTCACCAAATGATGGTGCTGGTGTTTGATTCATGAAGATGCAGGACAAAATACTTTCCATTGATTTATTGATTAAGTCCTGGATCCATACAAAAGAATATAGAAAGAATCTGACAGATTCTGAGAACTTTATACTTTCACTTTCTCTGATATTCTGTTATAAGTGGGTCAGATAATAAGTACTGCCATATAAATATGTTTGTTTATGGTTGAGAAAAACCCAACTCTTAATAAAGTAAAAGACGTTACAAAAAGCAGTGACGCTCTATAACAAGGAAATGTAAGTCCACGCTTTATCTGAATGATATCTTAATAATCTGATATATTTTACAGTTGGTTACAGTTTACAGTTATTTACTTGATCCTAACAGTTACATTTATATAAAAAAAGTCAAAAAACAATTACAGAATTGAGTTGTGTACTTAAGTTTTACCATTTAAATGTATTACATTTATATCAGAAAAGTCATAATACAGCTAAGGAATGCAAAACATTTTTTTCACCTGGTTGTTTGTTTAATTTTACAAGTTGACTTTAATGTCATAAAACATTTAAAAAGAAGCACAGCAGCGTGATCATGTAAAATATTTTATTAGGTGATCATTATTTTCTTATGGTTTTCCAGTAACTCGATGTTTATATATAATATAATTTATTTATATATTAAGACATTTAAAAACTTACAAGATATTTTAATATTGTTTATGAAATCCATCACTGGTCAAAAATAATCTCGGAAAGAACAAAAACCCACAACTTATATGTTTTAGTGGTGTAATAATCTATATTATAGGGTACTTTAGATCATTTTATACATAAATAAAGTGTTTAAAGTTAAACTTTAATTTACAGCCCACACAGCCTATATTATAGAGTACTTTATATCATTTTATATAAAATAATATTAATTTTCTTATATTTACTTCATATTTACTCTTTTCTTACTCTTAAATTAGCAGGTTTTGAGCTAAAAAAGATTGGTACCTCAAATAGTTCTACATTTGGTCACAATAGAATGGTAGGACAGTGAAATGTTCATTTTCTTTTTTTATAGATAAATATGAGCTAAAACACTATTAGGTCTTCATAAAAGTCCGATAAGGAGAAACAAATTAAACAAGAAAAGTAAATATATTCAACTTGCTCAAGTATTTATTGAGGAAAATGATCCAATATTACATTTCTTTAACCTAATATCTCTCAGAAAAAACACATCTACATCGTAAAACATGGGAAAGAAGGATTGGTTTTTAATCGACTCAAGTGTGCTCTTTAATTTATAGCAAAGGAAATTAACAAAACAATAAAGAGGATGTGAATCAAGACTAAATATAAAATTGTTTATAATCTACTCCCCTCATATCGTAACATGATAGATAACAGCTGATTAATTTGATTTCTCAATGCAACAAGAGCTTTAGCACATTATTAACCAATCTCAGAAACAATCTGCATTTCCTTGTACCATTATTAGCACCCGATAATGAAAAATATGAAAAATAACGCTCATTTACCACATATATGGATACTCCAAGAACTGGGTACACAAAAGGCCACCTACATCCCTTCTGTTTGGGGTCTGCTGGTTTATCCCTCATCAATATATAATCATTCATAACAAAACATGAGCACTACTCTTGCTCCCCCTTCACATAACTCCAGGAGCTCGTGTTTGTGTTTAGATAACAGGAAAGGCTACAGTCATTCTCAGACTTAAGAAGATCAACAAACACTCTGTTTCCCAGAATGAACACTCTGATTCTTTAATCTATCCCTGGCGATGTTCACAATCTGATCGAGCGCCTTGAGAATCAGAACATCCATGTCATCATTGGTGTCCATCTCCTCATGGTAGTTCTTCACTGGGAAGACGTGATTCATGGGAACTCCCAGCAGATCACTGCACTCCTGCATCTGGAGAAACAAACACACAAATAGTAAACATATTTGACAAATATTATCAACCTTTGGCTAAATTTAACCAAGTAACTGGAGATACATATTAAGTTAGTGGAAATGTCACCTTCTCCTTGATCTTTTTGCTGGTGTAGATCTTCCTCAGGTCCATTTTTATCAATGGGCATGCTATATCTGGCCTTGTCATGATGATCACCTGAGGTATGTCTGGATCATAGAAGACAGAGCATTTATTATCATTCACATTGTTACATCATAAAACTTTTCTTTAAAATGTGTTTTTGATTCATAATAACCAGACGTACTCAGTTTTGAAGCCTGCCTACGAACGTAATTCATCTGATCTATGACTCCTTTTCCCATGATCGATATTTTGTCTGCTGGCAGAACACTAACCAGGCAGAAGGTCTGATCTTTCAGCTCAGGATCACTCTTGTACAGGTTCTTGGATTGATCCTCAAACTGGAAAAGTGAATAGGAGATTAAACCAGCATTATTTAAATCCTAACACGAATCTATCAGCATTATTATATATATATACAGTCGATTCCTGTTAATGGGACCAGCCGCGAACCGAATCCTAAAGTACAGAAACAAATCCTATTATATACGTGTAATTTTATTCGCTTATTTGGACCAAAATTCCGCTTAATCGGACCAAGAAACGTGTACAGTATGTAATATTTCTTTGTTTTTCCCGAGATTCACCCCAGCCCTCTACTGCCACCTACAGGTCTTTGCCTAAAATTTCGTACAATAAACATTTAATATGCTACATAAATTATAGCACGACCCATCTTGTAACATAGGGCATGTTCGTTTAATCGGACCAGCCAGTTATTAGGACCAAGAATGACCGTGTCCTGATGTGGTCCCATTAACCAATTGACTGTACATGTAACCTTAGTGATGAGTGTTACTACGTTGCGAATCATTAAAGATCAGATTTCCTACTCACATCATGTCCTTCATGAAGGAGCCCCTGAGTGGCTCTGATGACTTCCTGTTTACATATACCAAAGGCATCTTCTTGAAATCCCATGATATCATTAAAAGCAAAAGCTAAAAGTTTTCCACCGTCTCCTTCTATATAATGGGACCTGTACTGTAAGAGAAAGTGTTTTCACTCATATATCAAGGGTTGTTATTATTTCCTACTGAAACACTTACTATTTTTGTGAAGCTTTTGTCAGAAGATGTAGCAGTGAGAGCATCACTGGTGATCCGGTGTTGGAAAACGGTGTTGACTGAATTAATAAAGCTGGATTTTCCTGCTCCGACCGGACCCATGAGCAGAATCCTGATGTGCTGAACATCTGGATGGCTGATACTGAACTTCTTCAGCTGCTGTTCTAAAGCCTGCTTTTGACTGTCAGGGTCGAACACAAAGTGAAAGTGATCATGTGTTTCCAGCTTTCTCATGGAACTCATCGGTGTTTTAAGAAATGATGTAATAACTTAAGTAAGTTTAGAGTGAGTTCAGAGTAAACAAATAAAACAAATTTAAAACAAATAAACATTCCTATATGAACAAACCATCTGTTATGGACTTTTATTTAATATTTAAGTTCATGTACTTACTCCCATTTCATCTCCCGCCATGGCTTATCAAATTCTAAAAAAATAGATATTTTTCCAAAGTCAGATGCTGTTTTTTTTTAGCTTGTAGGTTTCTTCAATTTACACAGTCAATTGTTTATATATTATTAAATGAGAACCTTTAACATGTCATTATATTTTCTGTAAATGTCTATCATCCATACACTGGACTATATAAATATATATATACACATGCTATATAAATAAATTAGAATAGAATTGACTCACCTGGTGATGTTGGTGGTTGTCGATTCTTAAAAAAATAAAAAAAAACAATATATATATATATATATATATAAATATAGAAAGTCACTGTTTTCCTTTTGAAGTAGATGTTTGTTTAAAGGACAGCACAAAATTCTGTTCATAAACAAATTCTCAATCTATATTAATATCTCATTTCCTCCCAAATCTGTGTAGTAAGATACCGTTTAATCCAGTAACTATTCTTATGGTGATTTACATATTTACTGCCCCCTGCTGGTGAAAACTGTGTTTTGCACATATGTTGCATATATAAAATTACACATGATTGATATCGCTGGTTGTATAATTGTAATTAATACTATTCATTACAATAAATAAAAACTGAATATTATTAATTTCTGATATTACAATGCTGAAAATCTAATCGAAAAAGATGCAAAATATTTTGCTGTAGAAACTATTCTGTCTGTTTTGAGTTTCCTTTGTTTTGTATTTTTTAATGCTTTTACATAGCAGTAAACCAGACTAAGATCAAATCAATATCACTGTCTGCTAGCTCAAAGAGCTCCAGTTCCATCGGTGTTGATACGTACGAAGCATAGTGTGTCATGTCCAAGGTTCACAATCTGCTCGAGTGCCTGAAGTATTAGAACATCAGTGTCATGGTCTATGTTCATCTCCTGGTGGTAATTTTTCACAGGGAAGATGTGATTCATGGGGACACCCACCAGCTCACAGCACTCCTGCATCTAAAGAAACGTTATGGCAATAGTACAGATATACGTATATATATATAAATTAACCTTAAATAAAGTCACTACCTTTTGTTTGATCTTCTTACTGAGATAGATCTTCCTTAGGTCCTTTTTAACCAATGAGCATGCTTCGTCTGGCTTTGTCATGATGATCACCTGAGGTATGTCTGGATAATACAAGATGAAATATTAATCCTAATTTAATGGGAAAATACAGTGTAATATATATAATATAATAATAATAATATAATATATATATATATATATGACTTATGGCACTGCGGAGGTGCCAGCTTGTTGCAGCTTCTGGGCGAGCTGAGAAAGAGGCGACGGGGGTGCCGGGCTGGAGCTCTGCGTCGCCCTCGGAGAAGACGTTACAAGCCCGTTCTTCCCTCTGTTGGTATGGGGAACGTGAGATGGCTTACCAATAAGATGGATGAGCTGACGGCATTAACGCAGCATCAGAGAGAATACCGGGAGTGTAGAATCATGGTGTTTACAGAGACCTGGCTAACCACGCTAACTCCGGACTCGCTTGTATCTATGGATAGATTTCACCTTATTCGGGCGGACAGGATGGTGGAAAGCGGTAAGAGGAAGGGAGGTGGACTGGCAGTGTTTGTAAATGATAGATGGTGTAACTATTAAGGAACAAATCTGTTGTAAGGACATTGAACTTTTGGCCGATAGCATGAGACCATTCTATCTCCCGAGGGAATTCTCGCATGTTATCATGATAGCGGAGTACATTCCCCCCTCTGCTAACGCTGACCCAGCTTGTGATGTCCTGCACTCAGTTGTGGGTACGCTGCACCCACAAGCTCTGCTTCTCATCTCTGAAGACTTTAATCATGTTTCTCCATCCTCCACTCTGCCCACCTTCTCCCAGTATGTCACCTGCCACACCAGAGACAATAAAATATTGGACCTGTTTTATGATAACACAAAGGAGGAGTATAACTGATCATCTCTCCCTCCCCTTGGAAGATCCGATCACAATCTGGTTCATCTTCTGCCTGTGTACAAACCCCTTGTACATAGAGAACCAGCTGTCACCCGCACAGTGAAGAAATGTTCTAAGGAGACTGTAGAGGCTCTGAAAGACTGTTTTGAAACAACAATGTGAAAAGAACTGAGTGATCCTAATGGGGAGGTTATTGACAGTCTCACACACTGCATTACGGACTATGTTAACTTCTGTGTGGAGAACACTGTCCCCACCAAGACTGTTCGGTGCTTCTCCAACAGTAAGCCGTGGATAAATCCTAAAATAAAGGCTCTACTAAAAGAAAAAAAGAGGGCTTTTAGATCAGGTGACAAGGATGGGCTGAAGGACGTTCAGAGGGAATTAAGAATGAAGATCAGGGAAGGGAAAGCCGGCTACAGGAGAAAGCTGGAAGAACAGTTACAGCACAATAACGTCAGTGGAGTTTGGAAAGGCCTTAAAACCATCTCTGGGGGAACCAGGCGTGAGTGAACAAAATCAATTTATTTTTTAATAGATTTGATGAATCACCTGCCCCCTTTCTCACACTCACTCCATTCTTAACGACTGGTAGCTCACAGCCACCCCCCAATAGCTCATCTGCTCTCAGCCCTCATCATGACCCATTCACACATTCCAGCAATCATCCCCACTGCTCCAATCTGTCCTTCACAACGACCCAGGTGAGGAATGAGCTGAGGAAGATCAAGAGGAATAGAGCAGCAGGTCCAGACGGTATCAGCGCCGGGATCCTCAAGACCTGCTCAGATCAACTGTGTGGCATAGTTGAACATGAGCCTGAAGCTAGGAAGAGTACCTCAGCTGTGGAAAACATCTTGTGTGGTACCGGTTCCGAAAACTCAGCACCCAAAAGATTTCAACAGCTACAGGCCGGTGGCACTGACTTCTCACCTGATGAAGTCACTGGA
>JAVSBV010160660.1:0-14555 GCA_033117975.1 Parotocinclus spilosoma | reverse complement strand
CATAGTCCTCGAGAAATTGAAAAGTGCTGAAAAATAAAGATTTATTTTAATTTTTTTCCTCCCTCCTCAGTAGATTCCTAAGTGGGAACATCCGAGGAACAAGCAATTAAAAAAGTCTGGCCTAATTAATATTGGCCATAATGTTAATTACTCTTGCCTTAAATGAGCTGTTTCGTTTCCGGCTGATGTGTGCGGGCAGCGTCTTGAAGACAATATGATTTATTTCTGTTGCGTGTTTGACAATGGATCGTCGTCTTAAAGCAGCTTTACAGTTCTCTATCATCTAAGCCCTATCTGAGCAAGCCTGGGGTGACAGCGGCAAGGAAAAGCTCCCTAAAAGAAGAAATAACAAAGTCGTTAGACTGAATTAAGCTACCTAATTAATAGACACGAGCTAAATAGAGACAGAGATGACGTTTTGAAGAAAATAGAATAATTTGAGTACAGTAATAATTTGTAGTACCTCTGGAATCGCTAATACACTAAAGGATTATATGTATCTGCATTACTTAATCCTTTCCTGTAGGTGTCACTGTAGGATCTCGCCTCCTCAGGGATAAGGCTTTGTAGGCGTGGCGGACCCGTCCGATCTGGTCCGAGTCTCTGAATGTTTTAAGTTAAGGTTGTGTGTTCAAATGGAGAAACTTTTTTTCCCCAAAATGTTGACGCACACCCTAATATGTTCTGGAATCCTGTTTATTGTTACCAGGCTCAACCCTGTCTTCTTTCCCCTCCCTCAGATATGTGTCGTGTGTTCTGGGGTGCCCGTACGAAGGCATGGTGGCGCCAGCCAAGGTCGCAGACGTCGCCAAACGCCTGTACGCGATGGGATGCTACGAAATATCGCTGGGTGACACCATCGGAGTGGGCACGCCTGGCAGCATGGCCAAGATGCTGGAGGCGGTGACGAAGGAGGTGCCCATCAACGCCCTGGCCGTGCACTGCCACGACACGTACGGCCAGGCGCTCGCCAACATCCTGGTCGCTCTGCAGGTCAGGCGTGCGCAAGGATTTATTGTTTATTTAGCTCAGTACATGCTGGGTTTGTCTTGTGCCATTTTGGATATAATAAAATATTGTTAATTAAAAAAAACCAAACCAAAAAAAAAACATTGGGCTAAGGGAACTCTCCTTTATGGCTTTGTGGCGTTTCTAATGTTTTGTCATCGTTTATACGCTCGTCTTGCATCTCTGCATGCGTTGTTCTAATGGACGTTTCCGATCGAACAGAGCGGCATCAGCGTGGTGGACTCCTCGGTGGCAGGACTGGGGGGCTGCCCGTACGCCCAAGGGGCTTCTGGGAATGTGGCTACAGAGGATGTGGTGTACATGCTGCATGGACTTGGCATTCAAACGGTAAGGAATTCCCGTTTCTCACTTTTGGGACCTTTGGCTCCTGTCTCTGGGTGCTAACCGATCCGACAGCAGAACGTGAAAGCAGTTAATTATTTGTGTGTAGGAGTTTTAATCCTAATGGCCCTCTCTAGGGTTGCCAGATTTCATCCAAGTTGTAAAACAATCAAACAGGCCTGTCACAGCTGTCTAAAAATAATCAAGGGAAAAGCGATGTGGCGCTTTTAGGCTGAATCAGTGGTTCCCAATCGTTATTTCCTTGGTGCCCAACCCAAGAGTATCTCAGAAAAGTAGTGTTTATGTAGCCCACACATACAGACCAAAAGAATACAGGGATACACTACCAGGAACCAATCATTTGGGACTGTGTTGGCCTAGTGGTTAAGGTGCTTGGTCCAGGGTTCAAATCCCACCTCTGCCACAGTTGGGTCCTTGAGCAAGGCCCTTAACTCACAATTGCTTGAATTGTAAGATTGTGTAAGTTGTAAGTCACTCTGCATAAGGGCGTCTGCTAAACTATGTAAATGTAAATGCCAATGTTTTATTTTATTATTTTCAAAGCAAACAAAAATCAAACATAAGTTCAAACATAAGAAAATCTTTTTAGTAATTTTGTATTCAGCCTTTTCCTCCCGTGAGTTTGATTTTAATTTTACTTAACATTCGCGAATTGTATTTTGGCAAAGCCTCGTCCACCCCTGTGATGTTTGGCGCCCCCCTGAGGACACATTGTGGGCACAAAATGTTGACAGTTGAAAAAAAATATATAAGTATCAGCGCCTTAGTCTAAGCGTCGTTATCATGTCATAGCGATTAAAAACATTGGGTAAACAAAAAATGGGTTAATATTGGCTCGTGTTTTGTGCACAAAAATAAAATAATATATTAAATAAAAAAATTAATTAATGTTGACGTTAAAGACTTAAAACTGCCGCGATAACTTTCCGATTCTTGCTTTTTTTAATCCACACCTATTGGATAAGAGTTATCCAATGTCGGGGGTGATTTAGTGGCCAAAATTCTCCACTCTTGGTTTATTATTTTATGTATTTACACTATTGTCCTATCTCCTATCCTTTCATCTTGTCTATTTTATTAAACCATTCTTAATATTACATTACCTGATTGATTTGACGATATTTTATTTATTCATAATTTCTATCTGTTCTCTATATTCATTTGGTTGTTTATTTAGTTACTCTTTTATTACTCTATATATACTATATTAGTTTATCATTTGAGCTTCTTAAGAAGTGTGGGTCTTTATTTTGAGCCTTGGTCCTTCCAGTGTTTCTTCCCTTTAACCTTATGGGAGTTTTCCCCATGCCGGTATCGCCCCAGGTTGACAAAATTTGGGATTGGGCTTAGATAAGAAAAAATTGTAAAGCTTCTTTGTGACAGTTCTGCAGTGTAAAGCATTTAGAAACAAATGTGACTTTAATTCTTAGTGTTAAAGTTGAGGTAAAATTGTATCTCACTGTAATGCCGCGAGCTAAGAGTCACAAACTACGAAGAGTTTTAAACATGCCACAGCAGTTGTGTGTTTTTTTTTATACAGGAAATAATGGCTTTAGGGGTCTCGTTATCCAAATATTTGTTTATGCGAGCCATTTCCAGGAGCGAGATACGTTTAGCAGGATTACACTCTTAAATTAGGGTACACTCTTATTTCACACTAAGCGCTATATGTTTTGGGCGTTATGGCGACTAATTTCTGTTGTTTGTCTTTATGTGGGCAGGGGGTGGACCTGGGTAAGCTGCTAGACGCCGGGTCGTACATCTGCCGCTCCCTGAACAGAAGGACCAGCTCTAAAGTGGCCCAGGCCTCGTGCAAACTGTGAGCCGGGCGTTTGAATGGGTGGCGCTGACCGAAAGGGCATCCTGTGTCTGAACGCTGACGCACTTTAGCTAATGGGGGCATTTTCCTGATTTTTTTTTTTTTCCCCTCCCTTGTATTTATCCGTCTGTATTTCCCGGGAAAGAACGCGACCTCCTGATAGCTCTGTAGAGACTAATAAACGTTCGACGCATTGTTTTCGACGCTCTGCTGATTCAGCCTTTCCGTTCTGTCTTATAATCGGAGGAAGCCACGGGGATCAGCTGGGGAGGCGCTGGGGAGGCACTGCCACGCTGGAAGACTCCAAGAACAGGCCTGTGACGATGCTAATAATACACACGGCCGCACGCATAGTCCACCTCGGTGTATCTGTGTATGGTGGGAACGTATGCAGGACTGCTTTTCATCCAAATATGTTTGGCAGAGTCTGGTTTAAATATACAAGTGATCTCCGGTGCGTTCTGTTCAGGCCACCGTGGGGTTCATGCTGTGTGTTTGCTTTGAAGCTTTGCCACGTGGCCAAAAGTCACAGGACACGTCACGTGCTGAGTCATAGACTTTTCAGTCTTGACAGTCGCCACGTTTCTTATCGTCCACAGTCCCGGTTTCTCTGAATTTGGTTATGAGGGGTAACGGCGCTGTGTGAAATTTCGGCTCTTTCTGAGTGTCGCTTGTTAAAGTCTGTTGTTATGATACAGCAGCTGCGTTCCCCGGACGTCAGAATGGTCAATGGCGGTGTCAGTTACCTGTGACGACTAAAACTTTAAAAATCTTGTACTGATAAGGCCAGACTTATTGCTTGTTTCACGGATCCGCCGACGAACCTATTCAAAGAATACAAAATTTTGGTATTTCGCGGATCCACCGCAATACTAATGGTTGAAATATAAAAAATTAAAAAAATTAAAAATTATTTTGTAGCTTTTTCCGCCCTCCGGTGGAGAGCCAACGGTATTGTTCTGTACATAATTTATTTCCCCAGATTCCCTTTAATTTAATTATAGATTGAATAAATGGTATTTTTAAATTAAAATTTATTTTTATTTCTTCCTCCTTCCTTTTATTGATTGACATAGTCCTCGAGAAATTGAAAAGTGCTGAAAAATAAAGATTTATTTGTATTTTTTTCCTCCCTCCTCAGTAGATTCAGAGTAGAGACATCCGAGGAACAAGCAATTAAAAAAGTCTGGCCTAACTTTTGAACCGCAACAGATATTGCAAATCCGATCGCACCGATCGATTTCTTAGACAATTCTGATCTTCTTTGATATCCCACATGACCCACCTTCCCTTGCCAACTTGCCCTTGATCCAATATGGAAGCTTTCAAGATGGCGCCCATGTTCCAAACATGGCCTAAAAGATACCCCCTCCTCCTCACCCATGACTTACTGGGGTATTCGGATATCATTTTATCTTTTGTTTCTAAAATAAAAGGGTGTGACTTTTGACTCACCCTGTAGCTCTAGCTGTACGTCGTTGGGTTTGGATGATGATGATCATGATCACGGCTGTTTATTCTCATTCCACATGTTGCACAGTTTGATCCCTAATATGGTTATCGTCGTCGTATCCAGTAGCTCATTCTAAATAGGGTTTATGATCTGCGGGAATTGTGATGACATTGTCGGAAACACAACAGCCGAGACGCTCAGAGATGTTGGGCTGATGATTAAAAGACTTAAAATGCGTCATGGCCTGAATGACGAATAAAAAAAGTCTAGCACTGGTGGTAAATTCTATATAGTAGAAATGTTACCTATAACAATCTAGTAATTTTTGAAGTGAATCTGTTTTTAAAAAAAATAATTTTTGGTTGTACTGAAAATGGTAAAGCTGCTTTGAGTCGATTGTAAAATTTATGGAAATAAATGTGACTTTAATCCTTAGTGGCAAGAAGGTAAAAACGATATACTGTTTTTGTTTTTTTTTACTATTTAACATGGGTAAAATCATATCTCACTGTAATGCTGGGTGCAGCGTTTCGATTTGCTTAGCCCCTCCCCACTCTCACTTTCATACAAACATTTGTTAACATCACCAAAGGTACGAAGAGTTTGGAATGTGGGTCTGAAGGTACTCCCTACAAAAAGCACCAATAGGGCTGGTAGACTTTCCCAAAAAAAATCTGTAAATTTTGCCCATTTTATAAAACGTTTCCTTTCCTTGGGCTTCAAAAAGCAACTGTGTGTACGTGCATGTGCACTGCGACGGAATTGGACCCTGTGCTGCCGGTTAGTTCTGTTACCCGAATTGGCTGGAACAGTTATGAAAGTAAGTATATATAATATATTTTATTGTTTCTCACGCCAAAACCACCTGTGAATTTCGACCAATCTAAAAATTCTTGGATAATTTTTAACCAATCGGATTTCTCAAATTTTCCACCAATTCGAAAAATTTCCGCCAATCAGATCACTAGATTTTTTTTGAACAATCACATAATTCGGGGGAAAAATCTTGACCAGTCAGACGGTTCGAACTTTCGGCCGTTCAGATTGCTTTTTTTTTTGACAAATCAGAAAACTGGGGGGATAAAAATCAGCCAATCAGAAAAAGTTGGGGGGAGGAAAGTTAGCCCAGTTAGAGCGCTCAATTTTTCGACCAATCAGAAATGAACCCTGTATGATCTGTGCTATTGTAAGGCCTCCTTACGCTTCCTTCAAACTGCATATGTGTGATCTTACTGTGATCTTACTGTGCTCCTAAAACATTTTGGGCCATCTCGAGAACTTCCTCCAGGTGAGACAGACGTTTTATGAGCGGATCATGAGGTAAAGTTCAAGCATTAAAATCCTTTGTTATTATGGTTACCTTTTCAAAAGCCATCAAGCCTCTTCCTGTGTTTGTAAAGAAATTATGCAAATGCTTAGTCATGCCAAATCTTCCTTATTCTATTGTACACAGGTAGCAGCCATGACGAAATTAAAGGAAGAATCATTTGTAGCATGGCCGGTTTGTTATGAAATATAGAACTTTGATTGTCTGATTAAAAAGCATAGCAACATAAAAGCAAAATGAAGTGGAATTACTCTCACAATGAAAGAAATGTTCAAGGATTTCTCAAGCGTCTTAAGATTAAGATGCCCTGTGTCGTGTCCAGTTGAGGGTCCGAAAAAATGAATTGCTAACAGGTCTCATATAACAAAACAGCCTACTGTGAAGCATGGTGGTGGCAGTATTAAGTTGTTATTAAGGCTGTTTTTTTCAGTAGATAAAGGGTTTACGATTGGAGAAACTGGTAAACTTACAGCCAGACCAGTTATTCAAGGATAAAAAAATAATTAATGTGCTTGAGTGGCCAAGTCAGACCCCTGACCTAAATACGGCAGAAAATCTGAGTAGGGACTGGGACCACCCACCACGAAATTTGACTGTACATTTGACTGAACAATCGTGTAAAAATCACATTTTATATATTTATATATTCCGTACCGCCCATCGCGATCTCTCAGATCCTCCAGTTCTGGTTTTCTTGGCTGACCTTCGAGTAAAACTGAAGACTGTATCAGTGGCAGATCCCCCTCATCTTTGGAACTCTACCTCAGTCCCTCCCTGACTGTCGCTCTCTGTCCTCTTTTAAATCTCAATTGAAACCTTACTTGTTCTCCCTGCATTTTATCCCTAGATTTTGTGATTCTTTAGTGTGTTATTTTGTTATGTCTGTAAGGCATCCTTGCAAGGCGCTCTATAAACTGAAACAATTATTATTCTATTTTTTTTACTCAATTTAAATGTCTGTTTTGCTCAGCGCTAGATAAAGTTGCTCCTACTAGGGTCAAACGCATCAGGGGGTTTAAGCGAACAGCCCGGGTTTACAATGTTAAGTGGCGACGTTGCCAATTTAAATGAATTTAAACAGGCTTGAGGGAATAACATGGCAGTGTAAACAAAAGTCTTACTGTAGCTAAAGCTGTGCCTTTTTTATCATACAAAATTTTGGATCTAATCAGGATATGATCCTACATTTCTTATTAACGCGATGTCCAGATCAAAACACTACACATTTTTTTTCTTTGAAAAGGCCAGATTTTTTTTATTTCTTGTTTCGCTTCCGCCGCAGCACCACTGGTTGAAATAAAAATAAAAAATAATAATAATATTTTTTTTTGCTTTTTCCGCCCTCTAGTGGAAAGCCAACGTTTTTTTTTGGTCATTAAATTTTTTTCCAGATTCACTTTAATTTAATTGTAGGTTAAATACATTTTATTTTTAAATACTTTTTTTTTCTTTCTTCCTCCTTCCTTGTATTGATTCCACATAGTCCTCAAAAAATTGAAAAGTGCTGAAAAATAAAGATTTATTTATTTATTTTCTTTCCTCCTCAGTAGATTCTTAAGTAGGGTTCCAAGGAACAAGCAATTAAAAAAGTCTGGCCTAAGATATAAAACTTAATGGGCATTACATTACCTAGATCGGCATTGTAACCTAATAACACAAACTTTTTTTTTTCTGTGGTACGTTGGTACTTGGAAAAAATATGTGAACCGGGGCCATTTCTACTGGGGCATTAGTGACACGATTGGAGGGGTCTGAACTTTCACTAGGGGGTGCTAAGGGTATGCCATCCTGTCATTAGGTCGTGTGTTTTACTCCGGTACTGTCTGTATGAGAACGGGCCAACAGTTATAGTAAGGCCTTTACAGTGATCGTGCTCTTGGTTTGGTCTTTGCAGGACCAAACGTGCATGGACCCACGTTTGCTGTGGACCGATCTAGAGATGTCTGAACTGCTCCCAAAAACTAACAAATCCGTTCTCTATAAAACATTTAGACTGGATCACTTGTAAGGAAGATTTTAGTAGAGAATTCAGACAGAACTTACTTGTGAGGGAACATGAAATGCATCATGGAGGCTGGTGGGCACGAAATCTGTGAATGGTGCACAACTTCACATTGCAAGGCAAGCCCAGGGTTTGGATCAAGGTCTCCAGGGATCTCAACTGGCTCTTACCTCCAAGCCACAAGTGTCAAGGATAACTAAAGGCTAGGGTAATCAAAAGCAGGCCATTATATAGTGATGTAGTGGGTGGTTACATGGATGTGACACATCGACTCGCTGAGAGTTGGAGAGCACTACAAAATGGTGAGAGCCCCCCCCCCCCATATTGGTGCACTCTAAAGGACTGGGGAAGAAATTGGGAGATTCAAAAGAACAAAGGTTAACGTGGTTTCGTTCAAATTAAAGTGGGTAGCAAAGCGTTCCATAAATATCAAGACACCGTTTTTCGTATTTTCTTTTATTATATACAAAATAGACCTGCAGAAACATGGCGAACTAAACGTTGAAAAGGCCTACACAGCTGTTCCAGATGCAGTCTGCCTTCCCATTCAGTTGAGGCTTTGAAATAAACTCCCACATTCCACACCACGCTGAATCAACAGCGCTCTGAGTCAGAGCGTCTTTAGGCTCCTGCCAAACATGATCAGGGCCAAACGATCCCCTCGCATGAACCCACCTCTGGAAAAACAGCACGCAACAAGTCGGCGGCGGCGCCGCAGGTTCAGTTCAGTTCTTGTTGTGCTCGTTGCTTGTGCTTCCCGGCTTTCCTGCGCTGCAAGTCTGTACGGGTCTAGAATGTAAAAACCCGCCCGAGGCTAAAGCCTCCCTGATCAAAAGCTGGATTTGTTTCTTTCCTGTTGTGGAAAATCACAGCGAGACACACCCGGAGCTGAACCAACTCTGAACCTGCCTTGAACGTACTTGTCGTCTTCTTTCCTCACCTCTTTTTCCAATTGCTTGTTCAACCTGGTGCCGTTTGAACGCAAAATACTTTAGGTTTACACCAAGACTCTGTGGTAAGGTACAGCCTATTATTTAATGCCGTCTTCCCTTAACATTTGGAACATCTAATTATCCCATATTTTGCTTGGTTCCTGCTTTGCTCAGGTGTTTCTTCCAGCCTTGTTATGCTCGAACATACTGAGGTACTTATAAATATTATAGACGTTTTGTTTACACACTGAAAAGAGACTCAAAGGTGGGTCTCGACTGCGCATGGGGTTGTCTCGTGGCCTTAACAGTTTTGCTCTAAAGCCACCGCTCCCTGCTCACCTGAACAAAGGACCAAAGCGGTTCACAGTGGAAGCTTTAAAATTCCTTAATTAGCCATTGTCTATTTAACCGTGCTATCGAGCGGGAGTTCTCGCCTGTGTAACGACAAAGCGACTCATCAGGCAAAGTGCTAAAGGATCAAAGACGTCTTTTCGATCCATGCATCAGATAAGAAGAAGCAGGAACACCATGAACAAACGCTCTGAATTTTCTAGAGAAGGCCCTAAAAGGTCTTGGGTTGAGGAACAGGAATTTTGGGTCTACCAGAGGTTTACAAGACCTCTTACTGCACTACATGGCGTTGACCGTTGGAGCTGGATCAGATGACAGTGGTTCAAAAATACTGCAAGTCCATGGCTTGGGTAATGCATGGTCCACTCAACAATTTCCCTCCATCTCAGTCAAGGGATCCTCCTAGGATTCAGAAATGAAACACGGAAGTCCATGGAATATCCCTCTCTTTACAGTCCCTGGTCTTGAAAGCTCCACCCTAGGCGAAGGTGAGGTTGGGAGCCGAAGCCCTCATGAAAGCGGCTGCCTTGTAATCTGGAGCTTGGAGTTCCATCCTGGACTTGACCTTGGTCTTGTTGGGCCCAATGTCTTGCAAGGGTATCGTGCAGTTGCTGTCGTGGTCATGGTAGAGCGGGGTGCTTCGCCGGTGGGGGCGCTTCAGCTTCTTCATGCAGCTCATGACGCGCTTGCTCACCAGATAGATGATCTCGCAAATGCTGAGCACGATGCACAGTCCCGAGGCGCCCACCATGAAGTAGGTGAACAGCTTCTTTTCGGTGGGCCGCCCGATGTAGCAGTCGACCACGTTGGGGCACGGGAAGATCTCGCACTTGACGACCCTCGGCAGCTGGAAGCTGTGGTATACGTGGTGCAGGATGTAAAGGAAGGCCACCTCAATGCCCATCTTGGTAAACAGACTGAGCAGGTAGGTCCACCAGAGGCCGCCGTGTTTCTTGCCCGTGTCTTCGTACAGCTTGGCGTCGTCGCCGTGCTTCTCGCGGTACTTGCGCTCGCGCTCCTCGCGGTACTTGACATGCATGACCACCAGGAGGGACGGGCACGTGACAAAAATGAGCTGGAGCGCCCAAAGGCGGATGTGCGAGATGGGAAAGAAGTGGTCGTAGCAGACGTTGGGGCAGCCGGGCTGTTTGGTGTTGCAGTCGAAGTCCTTCTGCTCGTCCCCCCACACTCGCTCGGCTGCCACCACGTACACCATGACGCGGAAAACGAAAACCACCGAGAGCCAGATGCGGCCAAATGCCGTGGAGTACTTGTTCACCCCACTGAGCAGGGCCTGGAAGGTTTTCCAGTCCATTGTTCTGGTCCGTTAAGGTCTCTCACAAGTTAGTTTTGGATTTGTGGTGTACTCGATCCTCAGTCGGTCACAATCTCAGCAGCTCCCTGTCCACCATTTCTCGACTCTTCTTTCACGCCGTTTTTCTGTTTTCAGCTGGCAAGCTGGAACGAAAACAAAGAGCAGCAACTATGAGGGACAGAAGCACAGAAAGTAGGAAGGTTCGACTTGGCCGCAGCTGCCTGAATCAACAAAGTTCAGGAACAGGATTCATACTGCAGAATATTTCTAATGTATCTCATATTTACATGGTGAGGCTGGACCGCTTGAGTTTGTAGTTCTAACAGATTAAGCAAGTTTGACTAACGCAGTGACTCCTTCTGTGGGGAAACACAGGCGCAACGGAATACATTCTACCAAAAGAAGGGAGTCTACTTCCCAATCATGGGCATCATTTTAGTAATAAGGTTTTGAAATTTTGTGACAGTCCAATTGCTCATTTAGTCATCCTCGAGTTGGTCAATAAAGAGTTATGCTGCTTCTAAACACAGGTGAACTTTAAAGAGCAAATATAAATGGGAACAAGCATCACCTACATTGGAAAAACAAACCAAAAAAAGCTCCTGGAACAAATTCCACCTACAACAAAATGGCCCACCACTTTAAAAACGTTTACTAACATTTTTTCATCTTCAATGTTTTCCTAAAAATGACCACGTTGGAAAAACTAAAACACTGCATCTAGGCACGTGAAAGACGTGCAGCACCAGGCTACAAACACCCCGCTCCTAAAAATGAGGGGGTATTTCATGAAGGATGTTTCATTTTGAAATATCTCCTCATTTTTGTGAGCAGTATTGATTTATAGATTGGTTTTAGGGTTTAAAGTAAGCAATAACACACACTTCTGCTGCTTTCTGCTGCTTTCTTAGGCTACCTTTGGAGAAAACCAGATGTTTAAACCTACGCAGTACCTTTATCAATAATAATTATAAACCTTCTAATAAGGAAAATGCTAATGAAAAAAAACGAGTGGTGTCCTTTGATTAAATTCAGTCTTTCTGCACTGTTAAAGAGGAAAATCTGAGATATTTTGGGTTTAAATTTCAGTGAAACTGCTTTATTTTAGTGGTGATGTGAAGGTTGGTCGTTTCGGACCCTTAGGACATGATGTAAAAGTGTTGTGGGACCCAAGCTTTGTGGATGAAGACTCGGTGAGGACTGTGGGAGATTCCTTAAATCTTAACATGGCTGGAAAGGAATCTTAGAGGTACAGGTACCTTTAATGGTTCCCTCAGAAGGACTAAATTATTTCTTGGGCAAATACTTGGAGAAAGACTCGTTAGAATGGTTCCTTCTTCTAGATAGAACCACTGCTACATGAAGACCAAGGCCTTTGGGTTGCAAACCTCAATATGGTTTCCAATTGGATTTTTTGTTCTGAAACTAAATACACACACTGAGGTTAAAAACATAAAGAAGAATATTCTTATTGTTCTTCATAAAGTTTTTATTTTTATTTTTGTTCCCTCCGTTATTTCAGACCGAGAACTTCCTGGAGGAACCTCAACGTGGCTTCTACTCGTTCCATTTTGGGGTTCTACTTTCACTTTTATCAGATCCCCAGACGTACATTGTGATTTCTGAACTGCCTCACGAAGCCATTTTGATCTGTAAACCGTTTCAAGATTTGAAAGCGGCGTGTTTATCTGTCAGGAACAAAGCATGAGTCTCTCAGCCGTCGTAGCCTCCCGCTAGATCCGGTTACTAAATGAGATTTTGTACTTTTGGACTAAAGCAGTATTGCAGACAGACCTGTTCGGCAGCACCTTCACCTCCTATTTTTTGGCCTTGCCTTAAATCTGACACACCCTGATAAAAAATAGGTTAAAAGGAACATCAAACTCGACCACTCGAAAACTATGAAACGCTTATATCTAATCAGATCCAAAAATGGACGTTTGATTCACAGGGTGCAGATGTAAACGCGGTCCGGGACGGGTTAACAGTCCATTACGCGCCCTCAGACATGTCTGAAATCCGAAAATGGGATTCGAACCCAGGTCCGTGAGAGGGCGCTAACGCAGGGGCGCTGCCAAGGATGTCAGGCCCCATAAAAATATTACAATGGGGACCCCCCTAAAATTAAATCTAAAGTTCTAATATAATTAAAGGGGTCGGTCAGAAAAGACTTAGAATCAAGACACAATTAGAGACACAATGCACATACAAAAAAGATTAATGATAATAAAGAATTGATAAATTGATAAAGATAACAAAATACACAGGGTTGAAAGTACAAGCTTAAATAAATCCCCACAACGCGTGGGGTTTATCAGCCGACTTAAAAGTCAAGATTTTGCTTTATTGACGCCTTTAGACATTAATATTTGAAAATATGCTTTACATTAATTTGATTTGTTTTGGTCTCTATCTAAGAAGATCAGCATTTTGTTTAATCACTAGACACAAATCCAGACATGATCAAACTTCCAGAGTCTGTAAACAATCTTCATTACCTTACATGCACAAACAAATCAAACAAAGAACCGTTCAGTTAGTTGCCAAATCTATCCTTTACCCTACAGAAACGCTACCTATTGTGTGTACATATTTTAATGACAGATCATTTCGGCTTTTCGCCACCCTTTTTGTAAAACTGTTCTCCGTTCTGTACACGCCAAAAGCTTCCACCTTGTATTTGCTCTTATTTAACACAAAAGTAACTTTAGTTACTTACTTTAATGGCAGTCCGGGTTAAAGCGGTCCACTTGTGAATCAGTTTAGTTCAGCTTACTTTTATGTGCCCAAATAACTCGCTCCCCCCGAAGACCTGTGCGCTGAATTAACAGCAGCATCTAAGGGTGGAGTGAAAAACTTCTACAGTACGAACGCTCAAGTTTCCGCGTTGCCACATCGGGGGAAAATCCTCCCCCCGCGTGCATTAAATCAGTGCCGGGAAAGACGCTGGGAGAGTCAAGTTAAACCCGATTAAAAACAATACGTGTGCAGTGAACTGCCAACCAAAGGGCCTATATGACTTTGGGACAATCTGCCACGTTTTATATGCAACGTTTAATCATTTGGGATCGTT
This sequence comes from Parotocinclus spilosoma, assembly GCA_033117975.1. Classification (NCBI taxonomy): domain Eukaryota; kingdom Metazoa; phylum Chordata; class Actinopteri; order Siluriformes; family Loricariidae; genus Parotocinclus; species Parotocinclus spilosoma. The sequence goes on along the minus strand of JAVSBV010160660.1, from coordinate 912 downwards.
TTTTAACCCCCCCCCCCCAATAAGCAACCCTAACTACCCTTTAATTTCAAACCTTTAATTTCAAGGCCTTGTTCTAAAACAAATCAAGGAAACCTAGGGTAAACACTTTATGAATCTATTTAAAAGAGACCTCTAATGGAATCATAAAGGGTAATTTGGATGGATTTGGTTCTAGGGCGCACTACTCCAGTACAGCATGTACCGAATGCAGTGGTTTTCTGGATATTTTCAGGTCTAGGTAGGTAGAACCAATCCAATTCAATGCATGCCTACTGGGTTGCCAGTTGAGATTGACTTATATGACAGGTTGGGGAGCCCATTTTCATTTTGTTACCCAATGTTTCTGCCCCATGTTCACCACCCCTAGAGACATCACTAACTTTTTCTTCAGATTTTGAGGTTCTCCAAAGACTGTGCTTCCAAGGACGATGGGTTCTTTGGCGATTTCGGGTTCTGATTAGAGCAGCTGGCAGTTTAATAGCCACCCAGGGGCACAAATAAGAATTTCTGTCCATCTGCCCAACTCTGTTTCCATACTAACTTGTAAGTGTCCTTACAGGTATAATAAGGCGGGTCACCAGTGGTTCTTTGCATGCTTTTCAGTTCAAAATAGAAACATTCCAGTACAAAACATCTATACTGCCTGTTTTGGTGCCCCTGGGTAGCGCTCCCACGCCATATGGCAGGTTTTGGACTGCATTTCGTGTGAAATGTTTCTTGGCTTCAGTCATAACTTCGTCCTTAAACCCCTTTATGGAAGCCTTACATTATCTATGGGGCAGCACGGTTGTTCGGTGGGTAGCACCGCTTGCCTCACAACAAGAATGTCCCGGGTTCCCGGGGGGGGCTTGGGTCCTTTCTGTGTGGAGTCTGCATGTCCTCCCCGTGTCTGCGTGGGTTTACTCCGGGTAC
>JAVSBV010160652.1:0-14555 GCA_033117975.1 Parotocinclus spilosoma | reverse complement strand
CTTTCGAGCTCATTTTCGCCCTCTGGCGTTCGGATCACCTCCGTGCCTCAAACCATTAGTGACGTCCTGCAAGCTGTTCTTTCTACAGCTCTGCCCCGACCGACGCTGTGGCGTCCTCTCGCAACAAGTTTGCGCATTGCTCCCATTCGGTGAGCAACCTTGGCGTGCCAACTTTATACTTTAGGTTTTGTTTTGTTAGGAGTCTCTAAGTGTCTATAAATGACTATCGAGCTAAACACTGGGACTGGGAAACAAACACGTGAGTCAGTTTGTTTATTTAAAGCTCTGTACAGACATGAACTGTATACTGAATTCATGTTAGTCAAACCTCTGTGCTGTGCATTTGTGTGACCGTGTTTGTTCCGCAGGTGGTGTGCTAAGTGTACAGTGTAGGCACAGAATCGGTTATACACTCCCCTCCAAAAGTATTGGAACAGTGAGGCCAGTTGTTTTATTATTTTATTCTGTAGACAGAAAACATTTGGGTTTGACATTAAGAGGGGAATATGAGACAAAAGATCAACATTTTAGCTTTTATTTCAAGATTTACATCTGGATCTGATACACAGGTCAGAAGATAGCACCTTTTGTCTAAACCCACCCATTTTTATTGAGAGCAAATGTATTGGAAAAGATAAACTTAAAATAAATTAAACTGAAATGTCACGAGGCTCCCGGTCTGCTCGCGATGGTTTCCAGGCACCATTACAGAGCGTCCGGTGATGCCGTTTATATCCCCGTTAATTTGATGACCTGATGACGAACACCTGGGGCTCTCACTATTTAAGTTCGAGTTTTGGTGTCGTTCACCACACATAACGTTCGGTCTCTTGTTCGCTGTCCGCGTTATTAAAAGGCCAGCGTTAATTAATACATCAGACGGTAACATCCTGGGACTTTAAGAACCGACGGGTGTGTAAAGGGGAAACCCTTGGGGTAACTAGTCAGTTAGGGATAGAACCAGGGTATCCCGACGCTTGAGCCTCCCTTCAGCTTCATGCCGAGCTTCACTTCAGTTGGCTGCTCAGCTCTATTTAGGACGCGCCCCGGCATTACTTCTTCTGGGGCTCAGCCCCTGGTGTTTCAGGGCCTTATTGCATCGCCCCATTTGGGACCCCGCCCCTACGCCACTTTTTTGTGCTCTCAGGCTCACGCTCGCCCCCTGCCTACTGCGCTAGAATTGCCACTACTCGGCTGTGCCTTAACGTTTAATTTCTGTACTCTGAGGAGCCTTTTGCCCCACCTTTTGTGTTACTTTGTTATTATAAATGAACGTTGTTCATCCCCATATTCTACCTCTTTGGGTCCTCACTTCATATCATAACAGGAATAAGACTTAATATTTAGTTTCAAATCCCAGAATTTTCAGAGGCTTGTCTCTGTATTTCCGACCTGGTCTTTCTGTTCTTCCTGCTAAGTAGTGGTTTGGATTTACTGGTGAAGCTTCTGTATTTTTGTTCATGAAGTCTTTTGTGAACAGTATATTGTGATACCTTCACTCCTGCCTTCTGGAGCTTGTTGCTAATGTCACCAACTGTTGTTTTAGTCTTTCTTTGTAGTACACACTTTTTCTGTCATCAGTTGCTGTTGTTTTTCTTGGTCTACCTCTTCAAAATCTGTTACTTAATACACCACTGGTGATTTTTTTTGTCCAGGACATTCCAAATGATTGCACTGGCTATGGCCAATATTTGTGCATTGGTTCTGGTTGATTTTCCATCTTCTCTCAGCTTCACAATTGCTTGTTTTTCACCCATAGACAGCGCTCTGGTTTTTATGTTGGGTATTTCACTAACTATAACTGTTTCCCTAGGTGAAACTCAATTTTGAAACTGAGCATAGACATTCAGCGTTATTTATTGTTATTGTTTGAATGATCAATGTAACCGGACACACTTGGCAAAAAAACAGTCACATGTCCCAGTACTTTTGCTTAGAAGGCAAATGGGTGGGTTAGGATAAAAGGTGCTACATTCTGAACTCATCATCAGATCCAGATGTAAATACCTGGAAATAAAAGCTGAAATGTAAAATCTTTTGTCACATATTCCTTTCATAATGTCAAACCCAAATGTTTTCAGTCTACAAATAAAATAAAAGTATTGGCAGGAAAACTTTACATTACATTTCCAGCATTTAGCAGATCCAGAGCGACTAACAGCTTATATAGTTTTACAATCCAGGCAATCATTGGTTAAGGGTATTTCTGAAGGACCCAACTGTGGCAGCTTTGGCAGAGCTGTGATTTGAACCGTGGATCATGAGGTCCAGAGTCCAGTACCTTAACCGCTAGGCTACTACAGTCCCAATACTTTTTGGCCTCACTGTTCTAATAATTTTGGAGGAGAGTGTATTAGCTGATCACCAGTCATTACGTCTCTAACAAAATACCCTCTGGTTATATTCTGGCCTTTTCACTCTTCTCTTCTTGGTTTTGGTCATGCTCATTGTCTGTTTTTGGTTCCTGTCTTCTTCTTATGTATTAGTTTTGCTTCTGTGTTTAGCTATAGCGTTAGCCATTAGCTCTTTAGCTGACAAGTTTATTTTTGGTGATTAAGTGTTTCCTATTTGGATTAGCACATGAGCTAATGGTGCTGGTCTGTTTGCATGCATTTTACCTGTTAGGCTCTTGAGTTGTGTTCTGATCTGTATTATTACTCTTAGCACTTTAGTTTGTATGTTTATATTAGTGTTGCTTGCTCGTGTTGGCATGGTTTGTCTGTATTAGCACTGTTTGTTAGAAGTAGCACTGTGTGTAGGTCCTAACAATTGCTAGTTGCACTAGCATTTTGGGCTAGCTTAGCTGTCTTACCTCAGTCTTTCTGTGTTCATCTTGTTCCTTGCCTTCTTTATAGTTTGTTTATTTTTCTATCGGCATCAGTGTTCTATGACTTAAGGCTAGTCAAACCTCAAGGCTGTTAAAAGTTATAAAAAATTTATGTTTCATCTAATTGTGACCTAAGACTTTTGAATAGAACTATATAAATATTTGGGCAGCACGGTGGCTCGGTGGGTAGCACCGCTTGCCTCACAAACTGGTCTGTTTGTCACCATAAATGCTGAAAAGGAGTGGTTGAACAAACTTGTTGAGGTGGTAAATTGCAGAGATATCTGAAGTAAAACAATAGTTTATTTTAGCCATAATTACAGGCTCAAGTGTTGTTTGGGATATTTTAGCCCCCCTGAAATGGACATACCCATATCATCCCTGTGTCTAATGCTATGCCAGCTCATATCCTAAATGCTTCTGAAGCTAGACTTACAAACTCTCAGGGCTTTTAATAGTTACTTGCTATTAATAACTATTTCACATAGAGGAAATAAACTTAATGTATATTGTGTTTTTTGAGTTTCTTTATTAAGTAAGAATCTCTGTTTTGGCCACTTTCAGAGTTCCAAAGTAAAAGATGGAAGATTCACTGGTTTATCAGTGTGGTTCAGTCTTATTCAGATTATTTGCCAAATTTTTGTAGCTTTAGTTTCTTCACTGACAGTTGAACACTGCCTTGTATGGTTTGTTGATATTTAAGTTTAATCCAGCTAAATCCATTCAGTTGAATCTTCCCATGTGAACAGTATTATTAGTGCCACTCCACCCCAAGCTATAATTGATCCACCCTATGCTTGGCAAGGTGCTCTTTTTCTAAAGTGCATCTCCCCTAGCACTTATTTGCAAAATGCTTTTGGTTTACATACATTTCATTGCATACTGATGCATGTTTTATAACATTGGTCTACCTAATTTCAAAAACATTTATCTGAAAAATGAAAAATTGTAATGGTTTTATGTACTTAATTCAAATATACTACTCACAAAAATTAGGTGCTTTTTCAGAATCCTTTTTGTGAGCAGTGTACAACAAGGAAAACTGTCATATGGCTGTAGTTTCCATGCAATTGAAGAGTTTGTGTTTTACTGTTACTTAAATTAATAATTAATACTAACATAGTTATTACTTTTGAAAATATTAAAATGCACATGCATTGTTCAGCAGATTATTACGAGGAAACTTAAATGTATTTAAATGTACTTTAATAGATTAATTCACATGCCTAAGCACAACAAGTAAGTAATAGAAATCATTGGACTGCATGAAATATGTCCACAGTAACTGTTTTTTTCAGCCACTTTTTCTCTTGTATTCAAGCATTGGATTTTCTCTGATAAGTGTCCAGTAGTGTTCTGCAAGCACTAAAGGGTTTTATTTACCCTGATTTATTATTTCCATAGTTACAATTTCCCGGTGAAATTGCTCACCATGCTCGTCACTGACTGCGGTTTGGTGCAAAGAAGTCTAGAAGAGAGTGCAAGAAATGTATTTTTAAGGACGTTACAGCTATGTTACAGTTATTTAAATCTAAATTTACAAAGGAGATGTAATGTTTGTGAATTTTTCTCATTGCTTTCACAAGATCCAAATTGATAGTATTACCTGTAGTGGTTGTAGCATCTTTTTGGTTTGATAAGTGCTAGATGAAGACCATTTTTTTGCTGTTGTGAATGTCTAGGTGAGTGGCCAGTCTCTTTTTTGTATTGTTGTTCTTTTGTTTGACTGTCATATTCAACATAGAAAACAGCAATATTTTGTGTATTCACCCTGGAGAACACGCACTAGGGCAACTACCTTTAAGTCTACCACAGAGGCACTGGTGATGTTGCTCATAGTTTATGCACATCACTTTTTTTATTCAAAATCACTTCACCTCATCAATTATTTGCTTTATTATTGCAATTACCGATATACTGTTAAATGGTAAAATGCCTGCTGTATGACTGATAGAGGTAGAATGTAAGACTTGTATGATGCAAGTTCAATTAGGATTTCATCATCTAGCTTTCATTATTCATACAGAGATGATGCAATACTGATGATGCAATCTTTACCTGTTATATCCTGTGAGGAAATATCTACACACCCATGTATCAAAATATGAAAATAAGAGCCATTTCAAAATGTAATAACTGTTTTTGTTTTTAGCACCTCAAAACTTAAGCAAAACTGCAACTCTTACCATGTCTGAACCAATTTGGCCATAGTCTAGTGTAATCAGGTGTTTGATTGTCTTTGTCAGACATTGACTGTCGATCTCTCCGCACTTTGATTTCTTAATACATTTTGTAGACTTGTATCCTATATGTGTAGACATAATATCAACCGATCAGGCATAACATCATGACCATGACCCTTTGAACACGGGCGGCATGGTGGCTCAGATATTATTACCACTGCCTCACAGCAAAAAGTCTACAATCCCAGAGTTTATCGGCCTGGATTTTTTCTGTGTGGAGTCTGCCTTACTCGGGTACTCCAGTGTTGTTAGGTTAGGTTAGGTTAATTGATTACACTGAATTGGCATTGGCATTGAGATAACCTTGTGTGTCTCTGAAATGGCCACTGATTCCTATAGTGACATTGAACAATTAAACTTTGTTTCTTCACCATTGTCCATTTTAACGGTTCCACTTAACATATAGATGCGAGTCAAGTGATGAGGTTTTTATTGTCATTTCAACCATATACAGTGGAGTACACAGTGAAACAAAATAACGTTCCTCCAGGACCAAGGTGCTACATAAAACAGAATAAAATACAACATAAGTGCATGTGTGCTGTAGCATGTGCAGTCACGCAATACAATTCACAATAAATACGCAAGACAATATACTATAAATACATAAGACCATTTCAAGACAATTAAATACAGGGAAGGTGTCTTTGGAGTAAATTTAAATTGTGAACATTAGACACTGTAAACACTATAATCTGAATATTACCAGTAGTAATAATGTTATCCAGTTGGTTAAGCATTAGCGGTAGATGTGTGGACAGTTTTTGAAGAGGTGAGGATTTGTGTGCGTGTGTGTGTGTTCAGTCCAGTCACTAAATTGTTCATACCAGACTGGTTGTTCAAGAGTCTGATAGTGTGGATGACTGACTGTGCAACAGCTTCTTTCCACAAACTACTCCTACTCCCAGACGGTAGGAAGGTAAAGAGTGTGTGTGCGGGGTGTGCTTTGCGGATGCAGCGTGTAGTGTAAATATCGGTGATGGTGGGGAGACACTTGATCTTCTCAGCCGTCATCACTGTCCGCTGCAGGGACTGCAGTTCCTGAGTAGTGGCTTAATCCTAATACTTACTTGAGCCCTTTGATAAAAATCGCAAGGATTATGCCACTGATATAGTAATAAAAAGTAAAACCCAGATATTACATCACTGTCAAATTTTTTTTGTTTTAGCCTTATCATATGTTAAATGATGGTTAGAAAGTGTTGGGTGTTCATCAGTTACATTTAATTAAGATAACTTTACTCACAGCGTAAGCCAGGAAACACTTTGCTATTCACTACTCTTAATTATCACTTTGCTGACGGTGTGCATTACCTAGAAAATACTTGTAGCTGGTTTGCCCGCATTCAGTATAATTCCAATTGCCTCTTGGGCTTAAACCTGTACCGAATAGTTTTTTATTCATCTCAGGCAAAACAGAAAGTGACAACGTGCTGGTCATGCTTGTCAATGAGCACTCATGCTTAAAATCACAGAATAATGACATTTAAAAACATTCTGTTTGAGTACATATGTTATTAAATTTTCCCATACAGCTCTGATTGTTCCAAAATGAAACTCTCACAATCACTAACAATCATCTACTCCTGTAAAAGCGTAAAAGAAAATAAAACTGAGTGGAGGGTAAGGCTGTGTAGAAGCGTAAAAGAAAATAAAACTGAGTGGAGGGTAAGGCTGTGTAGAAGTGCGACTAAAATCACAATAAATAGCTGACATTTTCAGCAAAGCACTTGATGAATAAAAACGAACACTAATTTCCTTAAAAACATTTAGCCCCTGGTAATGGGAACAGACTGTAAAGCGGATTGTGCATGGTCATATTTTAAATACACTACAAAATATATAATTCCCAAAATGTAAACAGTTCCAACAATTTGTCCACGAATAAAAATCATAATTACATAAATAAGTTAAATGGTTTTCAAGTACAACTAAATTATAAATCTAGTTAACATTAAATGTTATTAATCTTGAATTTATAATTTCAGTGTTATGTGAACCACTAGAGCATCTACATCACAAACAACACTTACTGTGCTTATCATGATGTCTTTTTTTCTGAAATCTTAGCCCATAATTAACTGGGCACAGAGAAAGGTACATCACAGACATGGTGCTAGTCCATTGCATGTTTCCATAAAAGAAAAACCCAGGATGTGAGGATCTACTGTTCAAAGAAGCATGCATTTACGTCAGACCCATCACTTCTGCTTGTTTGCATTCTACGATATATCAAACATGGACTTAACCTGGCACTCACTTCATTAGATTAAAATTGTCTGTATAATTTTCTGTGTGCTCAGGTACGAAAGCACGTAAACGACCTATATGAGGATTTGCGAGATGGACATAACCTGATCTCTTTACTGGAGGTTCTGTCTGGTGACAAATTGGTGAGTAGAATTCTCCTGTTACACGTGTGCGTTTGCTCTGTAGAACACGTGGGAGTGGTGTTGTACAGGTCCAGAATACACTGAGTAAACTTTTAATGGTAGTTGCACTTTCTTTTGGTAACCTCACAATGCACTAAGGGCTAGAAAAGTAGCTTTGAATGCCACATCAGTCCACATTGAAAGTGTAAAGCCGAAATGCTAGAGCTAAAACAATTCATTTTCCTAATGTGCTACACCTTTTAAATGCAATGTGTTTCATGTGTGAATTTGATTGTTCTACAGTCATGGCCAAAATTGTTGGCACCCATGAATTCTTTCCAGAAAATGAAGTATTTATCCCAGAACTCTATTGCAAGTACACGTGTATTGTCTTTGTGTGTTGGAACAACACATCAGAAACAGAAAAAAGCCAAATGTGATATAATTTCATGCAAAGACGGACAAAATTGTTGGCACCTTTTCAGAATTGTGGTTAAATACCTTTGTTTCAGGCAAGTAACAGGTGTGGGTAATATAAAATTTATGCCTGAAACCAGATAAAAAGCAGACAAGTTTACTTAATATTTGCATTGCGTGTCTGTGTGTGCCACACTAAGCATGGAGAACAGAAAGAACAAAATTGTGGACACATATCATCAATCCCAAGGGTACAAATCCTGCTCCAGAGATCTTGATTTTCCTTTGTCCACAGTGTGCAACATAATCAAGAAGTTTACAGCCCATGGCACTGTAGCTACTCTCCCTGGATGTGGACGGAAATTGAGGAAAGGTTGCAACAATTTCGGCCATGACTGTATTTAACTATGGTGCATCTAACAGCGCATTGCAATGTCTAAAACTAATTCATTTACACACTGCATATGATTCTAACTTGTTTATTAGAGAATGTATAGCCCTGTGTTCTAACTCTACTTAATTGTATATTTTAAAAGTATCTGCCCTGTAGATACATTGTGATGTGGAAATGCTAAATATTCTATGTGTTGGTTCTGTGTTCTATGGTCAATGCTACAAAGCTGTATTAACAGTGGTTTGATGAGTGTTATTGGATATTGGACGTATTCTGTCTTGGATATGTCAAACTACTCATTATTAATCAGTGGTCTCACAGGGCCAGACGTGATCTGTGTGTGGTTGCGTAGTGGTTAAGGTGTCACACTGTTGGCTAATTGAGAAACCTTCTTAAACCTTAAATTGTAGTTTGTAAGACTGTGTCAGTTGTGCATCACTTGATGATAAAGATGTCTGCTAAATGTTGTAAACGTAAGGAAAACCAGGGGAAAAGTATTTTCAAAAGCCGTCTTAATATCTCAGTTGTTTTAATCACAGGCTAGGTCCACACATTTTCTAAAATGCACATACAGGTATGCACCGAAATGGACTTTGATTGCCATAGTCCCATGGAAATATCACATTAAATATCACACAAGAGATATCGCTAAAAACACGAGTGAACGCTACCATCTACCCCGCTTTCCCTAATGCCACCACATTTTTTGTTAATGGAAATGAATTATATAAAATACAGTAATGTACTGTTATGACCCTGCCTAGGGGAAAGCTGTAACACTTAAGAGGATGGTATGATGGACCTAACACTTGGATAGACAGGAAGAACACAGAATATCAGCCAGATGAAAATGGGACTCAACAAGTAAACATGGTTAAAGGAGTGCAGGCATATACACTTACAAAATCATATACAGTTTGTTTTAAATAAGCAGCACAAGTCCCAAATACAAACACAAGTAACTTACACAAACAAGTCTCTAAACACATCAACCAAATCAGAATCGCTTCCAGTCCAAATGTCAGCTGACGAGCAAGCAGATGGGCTACAGCCGGCTGCCACTCCTGTCAGCTTAGAACCGGCAACTGAGGCTACCACTCACAGCAGAAAATTGGAACGATGTTGTTTGGTCAGATGCGTCTAGAATTCTGCTGTGCCATTTATTCTGCCTTGCATAAAGTCAAATGTACTGAAATGACTTTCACCAGATCTTAATCCAGTTGAACCCTATTGGGATGTGGGGGTACAGGAGTATGGCATCATTAATGTGAAGCCGACAGATTTGCTACAACTGTGGAATATTGTGTATTGCTGTCTTTTCAATATGGACCACAATCTATGAGAAAACCTTTAGGATCTTGTTGAATCAATTCCATGACAGGGTCCAGCCTAGTACTGGTAAGATATATTTAATTAAGTGGCCAGTGAGTGTAGAGTGCTATAATGTCATTTTTAACGCATCGACTTCACATATTGTTCTCACAGTGGTATTGGGACCAACCCACTTTTTAATTAAAGCGTTTGCTTAACCTTCCCGTTATGTTTGTGTATTGGATTATGTGAGCTTGTTTCCATCCTCCACATTTTTGTTCACTTATCCTTTATGCTTTGTTTAGTCATGTTTTTAAATCTGTGCATATTGTTATACGATCACGTCTGGCACAGCGAGACTAATTAATCGGTATAGGTGCATGTTATTCTTTCATGTTTTAGCCTAGTTAGGTTTATTTACACTGCAGTAATACTAATTGGCATCAGCGCTGGAGTAATCATAACTATGTCAGCGGTTGATGTAATAAATGATAGCACGATTTATTCCAGATAAATCAAATTAGGAGCAAACAAGAGGACAGTGCCACCAAATTAAACAATTATGGCCTTGTCTGAGAACATTTGTGTCCCCCTTTTTGTTTACTCTGTGTTTATCTTCTTCCTCTCTTTCCCCCCCTTTCCTTTCTTTCCATGTCTCTGTTTATCTCATCATTTCCTCCTGTATCTGTTTCCCCCTCTACGTCTGCCTTTCTCTGTCTATTGTTCTCGCTTACGTTCCCGTTGTTAAGCCAAGGGAGCGCGATTTTCTGAAGACATTGCGGTTGGTGAGTGCAGCTGAAGCATGCTTGGTTGAGCGGCATGGGCGTGTTCAGGATGAGGATGATGAGGATAAGGGGGTAGGTTAGGTCATATGACCTCCTCCCCCTTCATAACACCACTCATGTATGCAGTGAGCATTAACCAGAGTGCCAACACCTTGAAAATGTGCCTTCCTGATGGTGGACTGAGGAAATTTTGATCTTTAGACTGTTTCATATAGGAATATGCAAAGACGTTGAGCTGTTTAGTAAGGGTAGCATTGATGGGGTTGCCATGAAGTGCTTCAGAATGCGAGCTTGGCCTCTATTTTTATTTTTTTTCAAAAGGCTTGTGAACTAAAGACCTGATTAGAATTCCTTGCACTTCATTGATCTTTAATTACCGGTATATTGGATACAAATACTGTCTTATTTACATATTTAGTTATATACTTAGTACAGTTGAGTCTTAGAGACATTTTCAGTCAGCAGTGCTGTGGAATTAAATTATAGTCTTTAGTTCTACACTGTGTGGCTTCTTGTATCCAACAGCAACAAATATGCATTTATACAGGTATGCACCACTTAACATTGACAATATGTTCCGCAAATGACACTTTAAGCTATTTGGACATTGTCTAAACACCATATTATATACTTTACATAGCAATACTATATGGCATACTGTAGTGTCCTCGTTATTGATTAAATCAATCAATAAAAGAGATCTTTCACATATACTAATCAATAATCAATGTTGGCTGCCGCATATTGTTTTTTTTATTATGTAAGGTGGTTAAATTCATTTCACTGTAAAGTTGTGTGTCTGGGCTGGATCAAATTATTTAAGTATTTTTATATTCGTTCATTGAGTAGGTATACAGTTTTTAATTTTGGTATTTGGATAAATAAATTTTCTTCTCCTTACCTCCATGATGATGTGTTATTAGCTGCTGTATTACCGCTTTATCCCTAAAGATGGTACTGTTACATTGACTGAATGTAAAACGAGTTATGTAGAAGAAGAGTTATGGGGTTATTAACGTTTTCATACTGTGGAGTAGACAGTGATTTTCTACTTTTTGAATTGATTAAACAGCCTGTTCTTGTTTGCTTGGTGACACAACACCACACATTATTTGTACTTGTAAGGGATAAAAATAGCTCAAACTCTGAATAAGGAAAACTCAAAGAAAAAAAGCATTATGGGGGAATTGAACCAGCCACCTCTTGTGAGTGAGCACATATTAGCATATCGGCATATATTATTTACCAATATAATAAACATGAATAATAAAATGACAAAAAGCGTAGTGGACGTGCAATGAGCCATAGATTTGGCTAAATTAGGTATTTTCTTTAAATGAAACTGACTTTATTTAGGAGAGAGACACTGGAATCAAAAACAACACTTTATACAGGTTTAAACCAAACAGAAAACACTAGATTCACTATCGGAGTTAGGACAGCGTGGAAAACACGTAAGCGATAAAGGTTTTATACACTTGTTTCTTGGACTGGTTACCGGGGGTAACAAGCACTAGCGTCACTGCCTTACAAAAAATTTTGTATCTGTGATTAAAGAACAACCCAACCATATTTCGACATATCGTTCCAGCCCTGCTATGTACATTGATTTACCCAGCACCTTCCTCTCTCTCTCCTTCCCTCTCTCTCTCTCTTTCTCTCTCTCTCTCTTTCTCTCTCTCTCTCTTTCTCGCTTCCTCTCTTCCTCTCTTCCTCTTGCTCTCTCACAGTCTCACACACACACAACAACAATTAGGGATTTAAAGACTGTACAAACTGAGTAGTTATTTCAGCAGAGAGCAGGGAATTCTTAAATAGAAATTAAGTCAGAACTGCCCCACGATCCATGTGAGGTTCTTGCACTGTTGGGCACAGATTTAGCGCATGTATTTCTCCTAAGTGATAACACCTGGTCACTATTATTATCTTGGTACTTATTAGGACTGCAGTGAGGAGTGCAGGCAGACTTTAGTTATCCCACAGGTGTTTAATAAAACTGTGCTACAACAGCAAATGTTGTCCAAAATAGGAAAAAGCTGGTCATATGTTAAAAAAAAAAATCCTAAATTAGGATTGGCCGACAATCAGAATATTGTGTGTCATGTTTAAAAAATTAGAAAACGGCATCTCTAACATCAGGCATTATTACTTTTGTTTATTTTGAAATGTAAACAATGGAAAACTATTTTTTTTTTTTTTTTATAAATTTAAACTTAATAAAAATAAACTTAAATAAAAAGTAATTTTTAAAAATAAAATTCACTTATTAAAATAAGTTTAATAACTAGAAATATAGCCTAGTGCCATCTTAAACTGAAAATCAACATAAACAAACAAACAAGCTCACTGTGCTAAGCTTAGCCTTTAAACTTACTCAGTTTTAAATATTGTTTCCATTATAGAACAGCAAATATGCCATATATTACATATGAATGCAATTGGATTCGAGCTCATAAACAGAACGTGTACGATTTTTCCACAATGCACATCGTGACAGTTTTGCATCGCAATGCAATGTCACAATGCATTGTTACACCCCTAATAATAACCATATCGAACTAAGTATATATATGCGATTGTACCTTGTCCAAAACTGATGTTATGTGACACATACCTGTATATCTACATATTATTTATCATTCATTTAAAAAAAGTACTGTAAAATGTTTTGAAAAAGCTGTTTAATGGTTTCTTACCACTCATTCTTCTCCGTTTCATGAATTTGGAAAAATGCATTATTTTGATATAAATGAGTGATTTGTTTGATTGTGGATATATTGTATTATACCATGCAAAGACATCAGAAGGATTTGTCATGAGGAACATTTAAAGGTGCACTGACCAAAATGTTTCATAGCTTGGACATCTAGATAACATGATGAAACATTCTTATGAATAACGATGTGCAATAAAAATACCACATTGTGCTTACATCCTGGCCATCCACTTGACTAAACTCCACCAGGCACAGTACATTTGGTACTGAGAGGCCATGTGATGAAGTGCAAATGATTTGTTTTTTGGAGTTTACCTCCAAACTGAAAAATGTTCAGTTTAGCCAAGCGCACCTTTAAATTTGCTTTGGTTTGCACATTTCATTTGTGAGACTGCTTTATTTGATTAAATTATGTTTGCCAGTGTTGTAATATTGACCACTTGTCAACGTTACATGATATGCCTGTCCCAGCCCCCACCGTGAGGATTGCTGTTAAATAAGAACTGCTGATGAGGTGGAATGTCTGAGAAACACACCTGGAACACGTTTAAAGTGCAACCCTAGCCAGATAAACAAAACAACAGTGCCTGACCTCACCAGAGATGGGATATGAACCAGGGTGCTTCAGGGTGGTTCAGCGTTGACTGCTGAGCCACTCTGGCAGCTGAGATATTAAGTGTGTTTTGAAGTTGCGTTCAACTTCTGTTAAGTTCAGGGTTGTTCCCGACACCATAATAGAGCTGTGGGTCTCGTGGGGTCAGAGTGTACGTCCAGCTGGTGGAATCCTAGAAATTGTGGTTGTACTTTGTACAGTACTGTGCAAAACTTTTAGGTCACCATTAGACTTGTTATCATTGTGTGAATTTTAGAATAGCTTACGCTTTTCACCCTGTTCCCCTTCTAATAAAGTGGTTCCTTGGCTGCTGCCTTTTCTAAAAGACCATTCTGGATACAGATTCTTGGTCTCTAGAAGGATTATCTTGGCATCTCGATGAAGCTACCAGATGCTACTATGGCTTAGTTGTAATGGGAGGACGCACTACATACTTGTCACCCTAGTCTGGTTTTCCTGTTTATTTTTTTTTAAATACCACAGGCAAATTTCTTGTTGTGTATATGTATTCTGATAAACATAAATCGAAAAAGCAAATTATATATGGTCATTAGGATGGGATTAACCTTACAGTCGCAGCCGACTCTCGGTCACTTGATGGATCATCGATCTCTACACATTTCTGTCCTTCATCGATGTGATTCAAGAAGTATTTCGGCAGGATAGTGAAGTAGTTTGTCATTGCTTTTTCCACCCCTCCCTGTTTATCCGGGCTGGGACGTTTTGCATACACAAGTCAATGACAATTTGGAGCCGCCAATTAACATAACACACATGTCTTTGGACTGTGAGAGGAAACTGGAGTACCCGGAGTAAACCCACGCAGACACGGGAAGGACATGCAGACTCCACACAGAAAGGACCCAAGCCGCCCCCC
>JAVSBV010160641.1:0-14557 GCA_033117975.1 Parotocinclus spilosoma | reverse complement strand
TGTTAGGCAAAGACCTGTAGGTGGCAGTAGAGGGCTGGGGAGAAACTCAGGAGCGTTGTAGTGATGCCAGAGACGAAAAGTTTCTTCGTTAACCACGGATATTACATACTGTACACGTTCTTTGGTCTGATTAAGCGGAATTTTGGTCCAAATAAGCGAATACCATTACACGTACATAATAGGATTTGTTTTGGTACTTTAGAATTTGGTCTGAATAAGTGGCTGGTCCAATTAACCAGAATCGACTGTACTATGTGATTTACAGTCTTTTACAATTTGCTTTACATTCCAGTTACCATTTGCTTTATATAATCTTTAGTGGCTTATATGGCTTATTTTACAGAACTTTTACAATACCTTTACTAAGCCCTTTATATGCGTAACATATTTTGCAGAACTTTTACATTATTTGTACTCTACACTAGTTATGCTATGCTACTTACCTGATTCTTTACATGACTTTTACCATTTCCTTTACATAACATGTACATTACCGTTACTTTACACTACATTTGCTATGTTCTTTATACTACTTGTACTATTTATAGCTCACATGGTGCTGAATCACCCCCACCCATTTCCATTTGAATCAATGCCTGTGTCTGTCAATAGCCTCTTCACTAGGTTTCTACGTTCTTTACACTTTATTTTACAACAGTCAAAGACTGTATATCATATTTTAAAAGCTAACTATTACTGGCTTTTATACCAAAACACTAGAGACCTTCATTACTCACTGAATAATGAAGCTGTTCCTGGGTGGTCAGTGCTGATCTTTACTGCAGGCTCCATAGTTCAGATGTTCAGGTTCCTGCAGTGAAGGTTAAACTGGTAAAGGATTCCTCTCACACTCAGAATTCCTGCAGGAGGACAAAGATTGATCTGTACACTCAGTATTTCTGTAACATGTTTTCAGAGGATCCTGCCCTGTGCTACAGGACTGACATCATTATGGCCCCGTTCATATGACCCTCACAGGTCAGAAGTCAGAATTGCAGATCACTATTTAACATAAGAGTCAAAGGGGAGATGGGTGCAGCAGGGAGTGTATTGTTCTGCAGTAACACAGTGAATGACATGCATGAAGTGTGTGTAACAAGTTCCTCTGTAAAGTCGGCTCCATAATTATTGGCACGGTTTATAAAACTGGGCAAAATGTTAGGGAAATAATCTTTTGTGGTTATTACCTTCTTTAAAGTATCAAAATATGAGAGAATTGAATCCTTTATTAAAGTAAATATATTCTAAGAAATGACCCCCGGACAAATCAACTATGTAACAATTCCACATCCCAGTTATTCACATCCCAGTGGTAATCCCTTAATGTTTAATGGGATTATAAAATACAGTACAAAGATGTTGAAACTCTCCTCAATAAAGAATCTCTTCACCATCTTTCACGCCTGTTGAATTTGGCTTGTGTTCAACTGAAAGTTCCTAAACCTTTAGACGAACGTCTGTTACTTCAAGCAAACACACTGCTAGCAGGTTCATAATATGAAGAATACAGGCACAAATCTACTAACATTCGTAAGTTTCCACCCCCAACAATTCAGTTCATCAGCTTTTTACCCTTCTCTCCTACAACTTATAAATGCCCATAAAGAAAAGGTTTACCAACTTTGATGAAGAACTTGGCTGGCTTGCACAGGGCTCTGCTGTAATTCTAAAAGACACAGCAGAGATGAATTAGAAAGCCAACAGTGAACCATGTCTTAATGTCCAACACCAGTGCCTGACCTTACAGACTTTAGAAAAGCAACAGATAAGGTTCTTCACTCGACCAATACCCATGTATTCAGACATGAGTTTTGAGAGTCCACAAACTTTTGTCTATGTGGTATAATATGCTTCAGCTACTACTGTCCATAGGGATTTATGGAATTGCCAGTAATTGAGATTTAAATGCCCCTTTTAATTCTTTTTTTACTCTGAATGTGGGACTGTGGTGTTGATGCAGCTGTGAAGTGGCTAAGGTGCAAGACTGTGGGCCTGAAGGGTTCAAATCTGCCACTTTTAGTTTGGTTAGTTCCTCTTGACAAGGACTTTGTTTGCACTTGTAAGTCACTTTTGATAAGTCTGCATGCTAAATGATTACATTAACTTCAACTAAAGGATAAATTCTTACATTTATGTTCGAGATTAAGATGCTTAATGACAAAGGCAATATTCATAATTTAACCAGTAGCTCTAACATTTTTAATTATGGTGACATACACATCATAGTTTAAATTAGAAAACACAGATTAAAATAATAATTAATTATCATAAATTAAAATACATAATGCATGCCATTTGTAATACTTCTGGTATAAAGGTAATTGTTCATTTTCTTTTGTTTAACAAGAAGTTGCAGTTTTGTATAAATTAGAGTGAAATGCAGTTTTTAAAGCAATAGACATGCACAATAGAAGTGTCAGCTAGAAAAGGGGGGTGCCCGAAATATTCTTATCTACAAAATAAAGGCCCATCAGAAATGGTTTGGGAACCACTGGTTTAGTCAGAACTAATATCAGAACATATTGATATGCTCCTAACCAAGTGGTTCAGGACCAACCTGCAAAAAGAAAGTAAAAATAAATGGCTAATTTGTTGAAATCTAGATGTTTACCCAAGCACTATAGCAGACTGGACCCTTTTCTTCTAATAAAAGCCCAGGCATAGAGAATGCAGAGCAACGTCTTAAACATCTGTCTTGATCGTTTCTCACAGGACACACACAGAGTGTGTAACTTCGCTGATTACGTTACACCTCAGTGTCAGTCCTGTTAGTGCTGTTCTGTGGAAATGCAAGTGACATGAGGCTAAAAAAATCAGACCACAGCAAATCCCTCACTCATGTGTGTGTAAAGAATATGTCATGAAAAATCAAGCAAACGAGCAGTGAGCAGACACAGATACACAAATCTGCACCGAACATGCAGACAAGACAAATGGTAGAGAAACAGGAGTGACTGCAACCAGTTCAGCTGCATCTGAAAACAAAAGAAAGCATCAAAGCATTCTGCTGTCCCACAGGACCACCTACGTGGACACGCACCTGCTGATGGGCGACTCCCTTCACCCATATTGACTTCAAACGTGCCACATTAGACACAGTTATTGACCAGCATACAGCACACGGTATGGAGTACATCATGTTACGGTTGAGTAGATGATGATATATCTAAAATACTGAACAATATACTTTATTATCATTATCTTTGATTTGATTTATATGGCTATTTTCTCCAAAGAATCCCTGGATGGGACACCCCTGCTTCAATATTACCCTGTTGCCCTATTTTCTGGGTGGGTAACTAAATAAATAGTACAAGGTTGTGAGTCAAAAAAGCAGTGTAAATGATACACAAAGGTAGGCTTACAGGTCATAGACAAAAATTAGATTTAAAAAAATTACATAATAATCCCATACTTGCATTTTTGCCATGTATGCATCCTGTGATATCGCTACATTCTACATGGCACGCAGATATATGTAGTAGACCCACTAGAAAACCTTAAAGAATGTATACTGACTTAAAAAATGGACAATGATGGACAGATGTCACAGTATCAAACAATTAAGCTATTTTATAAATGCGAGTCAAATAAGCATTACAAAGAATTACTCACATATAACTTATGATTCCACCTTAAAATGAGCCTGGCCATTGCTACTGGAGACCGCTCTGTGTAGAAAACATCCAATGCCCCTTATTTTTCCTTCTTGAAAGGGAAGCTTCTTAAATTGTACAGTTAAATCATTTTAGAAAAAATGTATAGTACTCTGCGAAAACCTTAGGACATCATTAGATTACTATTAGATACTAGATACATTAGATACTATTGTTGGACTACAGAAATACCCAAAAATACAGGGAAGGTATGTGTAATAATAACAACCTAAGAAAAATCTGAAAACACTGCTTCTACATGCCACAGTGGCAAGTATTTAGTGTGAGCTCCACTAACACTTGAGCAATATAAGCATATGGCAGCTTCATCGGTGAGTCCAAAGAAGCTTGATAATTAATGGTCTTTTTGGAAGGGAAGCAATCAAGAAACCACCTTTTCAGAAGGGTAACCGGGTGAAAAGGCTAAGAATTGCTAAAGCTCTTAAACATTAAAATGAAGTTCAGTGGAAAAGAGTATCATGGAGTGCTAAGATTGTATCTGGTTATGATACCATTGTTAAAACAGCAGATCTAATTGTGACCCGAATCTTTTGCACGATAGTTTACTGTATATTCACAGCTAGAGACACTGGTTTGATTGGATTTTCACTGCTAAGATTATACAAAATTGGAACTATGCTATTATTTGTAACAACAGGTTAGTGAAAGCTAACACACAATGATGTAAGGGTATCCAGATTTCGCACATAACTGTAGATGAACAGACAAACATAGATAAGTGAGGACACACATACACACACGCCAAAATGTTACAACCGCCTGCCTAATATACTATATGCTGGTTCCCTGTGTGCTACCAGAACAGCTCTGATCCAGTGAAGCTTGACCTCTACATGACCTCTGAATGTGCCCTGTGGTAAATGGCATTAGAAGTTCTTCCTATAGACTAAAACATGCATAGCTCTGGTTCTGTTGGCTGATGATGAGTCATCAAGTTGCAGGGAGCGTTGGCCTGGAATTGTGCTTCCTTATCACAATCAAAGAGTTTTGTGGTGATTTGGGACGTTGGGTTGCTGTATTCTTGCCTCTTATGTGTGATGCTTCATGTAATCCCTCCTGGCTACTTTACCTTCTGGTTCTTCCATTTCTAGCAATGCTATGCTATAGTTAGTGCTGCTGGAGTCTCAAGCCTCAAGCCTGCTTTATAACATCCCTATTCTGTTTTCTCTTTGAGCCCTTTTTCTGGTACCAGTTCCAATTCACACACTAAAATGTTCTTCCAGTACAAGTACCAGTTATAGCCCTGACAACAAGTGCCATACCATTACAAGAACCAACAGTGACTCTGTTTACTAAACTAAATAATGCTGATACGCCATCATATTTTCTATGGTATTATATTTATTGTTTTATTTATTAAACATACTATTATTTCTTATATTCTATAGGTTCATATTCTTCAATGTATTATCCTTAATTTACTACAATGTATATATTAATATATTATAGTAATAGTTTAAATACACAGATTTTTAATATAAAATACAAAACATATGTATGCTAAACTTTCAGTATATTCTGTCTTTTATATTTAATATTTAGAATCTGTGTGTTGTAACTTGGCTTAATTCTTACAAATATTGTCTAGGTTGCATAAAAAGGAAATAACTAGAAAATAAAATTACAGATGTTCCAATGAAGTATGCATCCTGCACTCATCAGGAACATTCATGATCAACTGGAATGGCAATAACAATGGCTGATTTGGGCTCAAATCAGAAAACAAATTAGATTAAGTATTGAAAATGCTTTTTAAAGAACATTTTATTTGATATTTATTTCATTGTAGATAGCACAAACCCAGTACATTTTCTTAATAGGCATGAATTCATGTATTTCAGACTAGCAACACATTTTATTTATTTATTTGGCTTCTCTTTAACGTCGCTATCGGCATCAGCGTCCATGTGTCCAAGCGACACACACGAGGTTATATCCATACACAAGGTTATCTCAACACCAGTCACACACATACACATATATACACATACATACATACACATTGGCATTGACTTGTATGTGTATGTATGTATGTATATATATATATATATATACATACATACATACATACACACAAGTCAATGCCAATTTAGAGTAATCAATTAACCTAACACGCATGTCTTTGGACTGTGGGAGGAAACCGGAATACCTGGAGTAAACCCACATAGCCACGGGGAGGACATGCCGGACTCCACACAGAAAGGACCCAGGTCTCTCCACCCTGGGATTGAACCCGATACCTTTTTACTGTGAGGCAGTGGTGCTACCCAACGAGCGACCGTGCTGCCCGACTAGCAACACAAAAAAACTGGCAGAGGGCAATTTAGGGCTAGTTGTAAAGTAAAATATAAATTAAATAACGATGTGATTTGTAACAATTGGTTATAATTTACATCTACATTTACATCATTTAGCAGACGCCCTTATCCAGAGCGATTTACAACTTATACAATCTTACAATGCAAGCAATTGTGGGTTAAGGGCCTGTGGCAGCTTGGTAAAGGTGGGATTTAAACCGACCAGTACCTTAACCACTAAGCTACCACAGTCCCAGTAATCATGTTTTGGTACAAAAGTAGTATCCATGGAAGGGTTAAGTCTTAAGCACAGATAGCCAGAGGATCTCCAGTTATGATGCGTGTTCAGAAAGAATGGGACAAAATTACACTTCAGACACTTGATCACTTTGTTGTCTCTGTGCCAAAAAGTCTTCCAAGTCTTGTGAGAAGAAATTTCAACATAAAGTGGTGAACGCTTTACCATCCCAATGTTTTGGGAAAGTGTTGCAGGTATGAAACGCAGGAATGGATGTTTAGTAAGAAATGAAATGAAGTTGACCAGACTTAACATGGAACATCTCAATAATGGGTTCATACTGTCTCTGCAATGAAATAAAAGACAACATTTATAAAATAAATGTTTGGGGCATTTGATTTGGGGCTGCAGTCAGAAAAGTGGAGACTGTTATGGACACAAATAGATGGACAAGTATCCAGGTTAGTATCCATGTTTCTGGAGGTAATGTTTGGGTGGCCACACACTTTTGGCTCTATACAGTGTCGTTGACCCTAATAAGGATGTGACACTTCAATGGTCGAATCAATCACATAGCTTGTCACATTTAGCCCTTCCTCACCTCTTTCCTGTCACACACCCAGGTCAAGGCTCCTGACTGATATAGGATCCACCTGCCTGTTGTGTCCATACCTCGACGGTCTCCGATCTCACACACTTTCTATATCTGTGTGTAATTTACTGCAGGCGACACTCGCAGCACATCAAGCGTTTCATCAGCCGCCGGGTGTGGAGAGCTGCAGGGGAAGAGGAGGCAGGTGGAAGCAGAGGAATGGCACGGTGTACATTCTCACACGCTGCACTAGCTATGTTCACGCCAAACTATACTCAGCTTGTTTTATGGTTTATCTTCTCAAGTTTCATTACCACAACTGTACACTGTTGCCAGAAATTAGGGGATATTTCAAAATGAATCCCACAAGAACTGCTGTAAAATCTGATCCTGTCCATGCTCCATCCCTGACCATCAACTTTCTTTTACTTTTTTAGATTATCGTGTTTAATTAAATAAAATGCTTTAAAAAAAAAAAAGAAAGAAAATCACTTTATATTCATTTTGAAATATCCCTCAATTTTTGTGAGCAGTCTTTTTACACTACTGTATTATGGATCACCAGGTCACTAAAGGAACTGTGACATAATAAATATATCCTTCTTACCTCAAAAGTAGTTGATCACCCAATGAGTAATAATTACTGGTTGTAATGCTATATTGTTGTACCTACTACTAGATACAATTTAAAAGTTGTACTTCTGTATTTCCTGTACTTTACCCCCTTTTTTGTATATCACCCCCTGCCTGAATGTGTAAAGTTGTTTTTGTGATTGTATTAATATAAAACAAACAACAAAAAAATTATAATAAATAAAAGTAGTTGATCAGTCGTAGAGTGTAACTTAACTGTTGTAGTTCAAATAATCCTGTTTCAGTCTCTCACACAAAGTTATACTTAAAGCAGCTTGAAAAGAGCAGTTACTGAGGACTATTGGTTCAAGTCCCAGGTGAGATTCCGGTTTAGGTTCCAGAGCCTCTGATGCAACCCAAACCATGATAAGCAGGAGTAATATGGCATGATCTTTGCCTTTACATGACCTATTTACAGTCACTGGTAATTAGGTACCACCATCACATATTTCACAATGTTATTATTAGGACACAGCCATGAATATCCAAACCTCTGCCAACAAAAGTGAGTACACCCCTAATTGAAAATGGCCAAATTGTGCCCAATTATCCATTGCCCCTCCCTGGTATCATGTGACATGTTAGTGTTAGGTCTCAGGTGTGTTAAATTTGTTATCACTCTCACACTCCCGATACTACTCACTGGAAAATCGACATGGCAAAAAAAATGTTGCTGTACATAAAGATGGCCCAGCACCACTAAGCTGAACCCTTACATTTACGAAATTTAGCAGGCGCCCTTATCCAGAGTGATATGGATATAACTGATATGTTCTTTTAATTCAAGCAAATGTGGGTTAAGGGCTTTGCTTAAGGACCCAACTGTGGAAGCTTGGAAGAATTGGGATTTGAACCCCGGAGTCCAGAGTCCAATGGCTTAACCACTATGCTACAACAGTTCCACCTTAAACATTGTTGTTCCCCCCGAATGGACTGTACAAACAAAGACTACACAAAATGCAAGTCAATGTGGATAATAGCATCTGCTACTGGCAGCTCCAGTTGTAAAATATTCCATTAGATTTACAATAGTGTGCAAATTTGACAGACAACAGTCACACTAAATACTTACCAATTTACCTTATATAAGCTGATTTAAAAAAAACAAACAAACAAATGTCCTATTTAGTAATGATTGAGAAACAATTATATACGGCCATTATACCATTGTTAAATTCTGGTATATCTAATCTAATGGCCTAAGACTTTTGCACATTTTCCAGTGAGTTTTGCTTCATCCATCGGGAGCTGAGATTTGACTCCAAATAGACCGAAATACCAAAACTTCCTTAACTTTAGTTATCTTTGACTCCAGCAACTGATTCCATGTGATTATGTTCCAAACATAGCCTTCCTAATTTAAAATCTTCTCAAATTCTTTGACGATGGGTGATATTTGTCTGCAGTCACACATTAGGATTGCCCCATTTCATATTGCTAGAAGAATTTGCCACAAAGTGATGACTTGAACACCCGAAACATGATAATTACACATTTAAGACAAGTGGTTATCAAATTCAGAATACTTTAATAGTACTGATTTAAATACTGGAACAGAATGATGTGCAAATAAACAAACACTAAGTGAAAAAATATATCACAGGCAATCTAATCAAATAATGAGGTAACGAGATTGAATGTAAATTTAGTTCTGTAACACTGAGTTTGAGCTGAATAAATAGTATTAAAGCTCAGAGTCCATCTGGAGTGAAAGCAAAGCAGTTGTGCCTGAGGAAGAAACTGGGCATAACAAAGACTAACTTTAAAAGCAAAAAAATAAATAAATTAAAAAAAAAAAAAATCCAACACAAATCCAAAAGAGTTTTACTCAGGTGTGGAAATAATGAAACAATCCTTAAGTATATACAGTAGGGATGGCTAGAGAGTCCAGAAAAATGGTCAGTGTCCGTGGACAACTGGCAGTCAGAGCTATAAACAAAAGCAGGTGGCGAATAACGTCATAGCACTTGTGGTGAGATGTGGAGGTCAGGGACAGAAGAAAAACCTATGGAAACCATGTCTGCACTGCTCTGGCCATGTATTCCTCAAAATGATGTTTTTATGGTGAGGTTTGTGTATTAAGATGACATGAATTATGTATGGCTAGAGGTTT
Organism: Parotocinclus spilosoma; assembly: GCA_033117975.1. Lineage (NCBI taxonomy): Eukaryota > Metazoa > Chordata > Actinopteri > Siluriformes > Loricariidae > Parotocinclus > Parotocinclus spilosoma. Next base: position 5,007 of record JAVSBV010160641.1, on the reverse strand, counting down.
GTATGATGTGATTGCACTCGCTTTGTCTAGAAACACTGAGTCTGTGCCCATCTGTGTCCTTGTGGAAAAAGACATGAGAACTTGGTTAAAACGGATGTAGACCTGCAGCTCCCGTACCCCGGTGGTTACACTACACAGTGCCCAGTTGAAGTTTCTGTGGGCATAAGTTTAAATGCTATGGGGTCCATTTATGGAACTACGATGTTCCATGACTTATGTCTAGGATGCATCTCTACTTCAGCTCAGTGATTTTCAGAATAGTCAGTCCCCAGAAAATCCCTTGTGACCCTGATGGTGATAATTGGGGTAAAACGAGATGTGTTGTAAATACACCGCTCACAAAAATGTGAGCACATTTCATAATGAAACATCACCTCATTTCTGTGATCAGTGTATAAGTTTTAGAGTAAAAAAAAAGTACCACTTCACCCCAAAGATAGTGGATCAATGATATGATTGCTGTTTGCTTCTACAGGTAGTCCCTGTTTTACGCTGCTCTGATCTGCAATATTTGGATATTAAATAGTAATCCCATAATGCACATAAATCCACATTCAGCAGAAACCGTACTGTAAAAGATTTGGGTAGGTGATGTGCAGTACTCTCCTGTACGCTCATGTGCTAAATGAGGAACTAGGCAGTGCGTGACTTATGGAGTCACAAGGCGGAAGTGATTAGCATGGAAAAACATTATTTAATAAATTGCATCAGATATTCAATACTTTATTATAAAATAAGCTTTGTTTAAGTATGTTTATGGTAGGCTACACTGTGATATATACAGTACATATTAAACTAATCGGTTCACAAATTCAACCCATGATTGATTTCTTCGGAACGTATACCCATCATAAATCAGGGACTACCTGTATAGTTTAAATCTGTCATACAAAAACACAACAAAACCACATCCAGCAACATCACACTAAACACTTTAAAGGTACTTAGAACACACTAGAACTTACTGTAATCAAGAGTTAATCAGGATTCCATTCCATTTTAGCTTAGTGCAGTTTAATACAGTTGTTACCCTCAACCTATAGTTTGGAGCTGAAATTGCACCAGAAAGTTTGATGGCATGAAAGTATAAATGTGCATGTAAATTAAAAGATGCTGCTAAATGCTTAAGGTTGTTGTTGAAACAAATTTGCATTGCTTGTTAGCTGCAGTCTTGTGCAAATGATTGGGCACCCCCAATTAAATTACTTTCCAACTCGTTACGGAGAATATTTTAATTCCTTATGCCAATATCCAAACCACTAACTCACTATACTGAATGTCAACCTGCAAAACAGCATTCCAGATGACTTTACCATACAGTGGTTAATTACAAGGTAATTGTTGTTTATTGTATATTACCTTGCTTGAAGAAACACATTATTGGGTAGTACAAGTGAGAAACGAGGCTCTCACACAAGAGAAATGCAAAACCCTGGCCAGTGTAACAAGCAGATGAACAAATCGACAAAGTATCCAGGAATGAGACTGGGTGACAGGAAATAATGTAGACTCCTGCTAAATGATACTCAAGTTCCAAACCATTTTTAACAATTAACTTTTTTAGATTAGCATTTGGCTCTAAATGGTTTTTGAGTTTCACCTTTAAGTCCTGCCTCACCTGATTAGGGCTGCTTGGAACAAGCATATCATATCTGGAGAACAGTGTGCCCTAGATGGAAGCAGATCCTCAATCAACCTCCCTCCCTCCAGACACGGAAAATCGTATTTGCATGTGATGCCTGACCTGCACCATTGTGACTCAACCGCAGGTCCCTGCTCTGGTGGATCAGTGAAGTAGACCTTGTGCTTCCAAAAAACACATTTTTTAGGCAATTTATGCAAATTTGATCAAACCTTTACCAATCGTGTTCTGAGGTCTGATTGAAGGTGTTCAATACGTTTTAAAATGCATGCATTTCAAACACAGAAATGTTATAATTCTGTCTAGCTCAAGTTATTAACATGTTAGTAAATCAACAAAGGGTGTAATTTGACCAGAGGTGCCCAAACCTGACTGTATAAAAACTAAAACTCAGATGTACAATTCAAAAAGCATACTCTAAATAGCAAACTGAACTGCGTGAATCCATTTGGGGTAAGAGGTATGTCGATTAACACGGATCCAAGATGTCCTCTATTTTTAAACTATGAAATTTAGATCCAGCTTCTGAGCCGTTACTGTTGCACTGACTGTATTAGTGTAGACTTACATAATCATCCTTATGGTCTATGCTTAAAGAACTTAATACCATTTAAAACAATTACTTAAAAGGAGTGATTTTTTTTTAAAAGCAATGAATGATAAATGCACACTACTGGATGGGCTCTTCACTAATGCAAGAGTTCAATCAAAGTGAGCATACTCTCCAGAATCATACTTTGTTTGGCACAACCTGACGGTCTCTTTTCATTCCGTAAGACACAGCTGATGTCGGCAGATGATGAAAACTGATGATGAAAACGGGACCTTCTAGCGCAGGAATTCACTGGATAATGAAGGATAGCGTAAATCCTGGTGCAATCCAAATGGAAATGCTTCTCAAAATACGAGATGAATTCTGCGTCCTCACACTGAGAGGCTTCAGGATCTGTGACTGATCAAGCTGAAGTCATGCGATCTCCCAATAACTAGGAAGAATGAGCGACTGAGCCGATCCCTGATGTCCACACAGGAAGTGAGGCGAGTGCAGGTCAGTGCTTGCAGGTTGCTGGTATGTGTGGTGGTCTTAGATCCCATTGGTCAGATCCTGAATGACCCCGGCAACCACCAGCTTCTTCAGAAACTCTTTCTCCTTTGATATGTTGTGTGTCCATGACTAAGAACGACAGAGAGAATGAGAATTGTAGCTATGAAGGGATGCACTTGGTTAGCAGAAATACTCAAACAGGCTGTGGCTTTCAAGCAATTACATTTACATTTCCAGCATTTTAGCAGACACCCTTATCCAGAGCTACTTACAACTCGTACAATTTTACAATCCAAGCAATTGTGGGTTAAGGGGCTTGCTCAAGGGCCCAACTGTGGCAGCTAGGCAGAGGTGGGATTTGAACCCTGGACCTTCTGGTCCAGAGGCCAGTACCTTAACCGATAGGCTACCACAGTCCGGCAATTAGTAGTAGTACAAGTAGTATTAACATTTTCTAGACCATTACAGCACCTCCACCTGCATGGGCAGTAGACACAAGGCTGGGTGCATGGATACATTAATGCTGTAGACACCAAATTCTAACTCTACTAAATGATCGTTTTAGCAAAAATCCCGATTTATAAGACAAAGCTACATTTTTTCCAGACGTCTGGACATTTCCCCAGTTTTGGTGAGTCTGTGCCCGCGACAGCACCAGCTTTCTGTTCTTGGTTGACAGAACAGTTTGATATGTTGTGTATACTGAGATGCTTTTCTCCTCACCACAATTGTACAGAGTAGCTTTCTAAGTTACCATACCTGTCCTGTTCGCTCAAAACAGTCTGGCCATTGTCTGATGACCTCATCAACAACACTTCCATCTACAGAGCTTCCTCTAATCTACAGAACTGACTTTCTTTATTGCACCAGAATAAAGAACAGGATTCTTTATTCTTTCTAAGTAAACTCTAGCGACTCTTTTGAAGGAACATCCCAGGAGATCAACAGTTATTATATTCAACCAGTTCACCTGCCATGACCAAAATTACCAAGATCACATTATTTTTAATGATTCCGAACGTCACCCCGAAGCTGGTTTGTATCTGCATGACTTTATGCCTTTACAACTGCCACGTGATTGGCTGATTAGATAACCAAATAAATGAAATTAACATTTGTTCACTTCAAAAACTGAGGCTTTTATAACAAACCATAGTATTAAACAAAAACAGGTCTTTTGACTCCTGATGCTGTGACCATAAATAACTAGTAAAAATTTTTTTCGAAGGTTTAATTAAACTGACATAAATATTATTCTGTCATATTTTGATGTTTTGTTACAAACTTTATTTAATTTACTGGGTGAGTCAAAAGACAGAGGACATGTCGCTTGCTGCAAAGGCAGCCAAAACCATTGCTAAGGTTTCTTCATCAGGTAGTGGTTCGTCAGACGATCTCTACCTGGCTTGTCGTCCACGTAGTCCCGATGTTACGGAATTTGGCTATGAGGGATGTAACAGTGTTGTGTGAAATTTGTGATCATTCTGGGTGTTGGTTGTTGAAGACTATGATACGGCAGCTGCCTTCCCTGTTCATCAAAATCATCAATTCAGTTCAATTCAACAATCTTCAGTTACCCGGGGCAAATAACTAAAGTTTTGACATTTCTGTGCTGATAACTTTTGAACCACAAGAAAAAACAAACAAATCTGATTGTTGCAATTGATTTCTGAGACAATTGTGGTCTTCTTTGATATGCTACATGACTACCTTCCCATTCGAAAAAACTTGCCCTTGATAGAAAATGGCAGCTTTCCAGATGTTGACCATATTCCAGATATAGCCTAAAATACAGGTTCCCGCACTCATTATTTGCTGGGGTATTCAGATATGTCATTTTCCTTTTGTTTCTGAAACAAAAGGGTGTTTTGTGACTTTTGACTGGAGGGAGAAGCATGTATAACAGTTTAGGCTTTGGTTGCTGTGTGGATGTTTGTGTTCTTTTGATGTTTTTTCTAATGCATTTATGTATTGGTTGCTTGTAACTGACTTATAAAAACATCCTGTACATCTAAACAATACAAGCATGAACAGATTATGGAACAATAGTAAATGTCCAATTCGATCAATTGTTAAATGGAGCATACCTGTATTATACTGAACAGTAGAGTACCCTGGCACCCCACGAACCTAGTCCCCACCTTGAGCACTGAGTCTCAGACGCATTATCAGGTTTTTTTTTTAAATTTGGTTTGCTTAACGTTGGTACCGGCATCAGTGGCCATTTCACTCTCTCACACTCTCACACACACACACACACACACACACACACACACTCTCTCACACACACACACACACTCTCTCACACACACACACACAC
>JAVSBV010160622.1:0-14558 GCA_033117975.1 Parotocinclus spilosoma | reverse complement strand
TAAAAGGCCAATCCCAAATTGAGCAAGCCTAGGGCGACAGTGGCAAGGAAAATCCCTGAATGTAGAAGGAAGAAACCATGGGAGGAACCAAGACTCAAAATGGGACCCGACCTCCATGGGTGGCCTAGATGTTAATTAAAGACTTAAAAGTATATTAAAGTAATAGTAAAAGTAAGTAAATAATATAATTTAAATCAATAATAATATTTTAATTAATAATACAATTTATAATAAATAACAAAATCGATTTTAAAATCAGTCCTCAGCGGGAGGTTCTTGGAGGCACATCGTCTACTAATAACTAAATGACTGAGGGAGTTCCTGCACACTGGTGGGACTGGTTTCTGTTAATGGAGACCAGTAAAATGATGCTGAGGTGGAGCAACATCTAAGTGTGTGGTGCTGGAACTGGCAGCAGAACATCAGCTCTGAGGAAAAAGAGAAAATGTAGTTAGTGATGGGTTAGGAGCACAGAGTCTATTATCAATTCCGTTTCACTATAAGATCATTAGTGATGTTCCACGGCATCAAAAAGATGTAGATTATCAAATTCAGACCTAAAATCATCCACCCTTGATGGATTGAGACCTAACATGGACCATCTGTGGTGGGTTCAGACCAAAAATGAACATCTTTGGTGGGTTCAGACCAAAAATGAACATCTGTGGTGGGTTCGGACCTAAAATGTATCATCTGTGGTGGGTTCGGACCTAAAATGGACCATCTGAGGTGGGTTCAAATCAAAATGTATCATGTGAGGTGGGTTTAGACCTAAAATGGACCATCTGAGGTGAGTTCAGACCAAAAATGGACCATCTGTGGTGGGTTTAGACCTAAAATGTACATCTGAGGTGGGTTCGGACCAAAAATGCATAATCTGTGGTGGGTTTAGACCTAAAATGGACCATCTGTGGTGGGTTTAGACCTAAACTGTACATCTGTCGTGGGTTCAAACCTAAAATGTACATCTGTGGTGGGTTCAGACCTAAAATGGACCATCTGAGGTGAGTTCAGACAAAAAATGGACCATCTGTGGTGGGTTTAGACCTAAAATGTACATCTGAGGTGGGTTCGGACCAAAAATACATCATCTGTGGTGGGTTTAGACCTAAAATGTACATCTGTCGTGGGTTCAAACCTAAAATGTACATCTGCGGTGGGTTCAGATCTAAAATGGACCATCTGAGGTGAGTTCAGACCTAAAATGGACCAACTGAGGTGGGTTCGGACCAAAAATTGATCATCTGTGGTGGGTTCAGACCTAATATCGACCATCTGTGGTGGGTTCAGACCAAAAATGGACCATCAAAGAGAAACTCTTGCGAAACTCTTTCTGTAAAACAATACTGACTCACTATATGAGGCTTCATTTTCTAATCTAAGATCATTCCATGAGCCTCGTCCCTTTCTTCTTCATGTTTTAGGAGCTTGCACGACATGAGGCTTAAACATGGATGAAGCGTATTAACCATTTAGTGGCACTTAGAGAATCCCTGGGGTCTTCAGACACGGGCTGAGCAGGTAATCTGAGGAGAATGAGAAGATAAAAGCTCAGAGAGACGATCCGGGCCATGTTTTCGGTCGTCTGTGATTGCATGTTGCATGTACCGTCAGAGCGCTCAGGTCCTGGGTGAGGCAATAAGGGTCAGCGTGACTACGATCAGAATGGACACATCAATATTTCAGCACGGTGCTTCATGGGAGGAGTCGTGAATCATTTATGGGCTTACGAATCTCTCAGGCTGAAAGAGGACAGTATTTATATCCTCTCCCCTCATCATCGCAATTTGTTCCAGCATATTTATCAAAAATGTAACGGCTTCCGTCTTTAAAAAAAACCCTAAATAATTGAACGGCGCTGGAAATACCGCCGGCCAATGAAAAGCTCACAGCAACATGAGTTAGCCGTATAACGTCACCCTCTGCTCTTGGCTTGCTGTTTGAACTCGCTCGCTGTGGGTTTGTTCATTTGGTTGATTTTTGTTTGTTTGTTTGTTTGTTTATGGAACGTGACGTCATCACACTTGGCTGCATTCATGACAGGAACAAGGTTACAGCCATACAAACATTTCATCAGTACACGGTCGTGGGCAATTTAGCATCTCCAATTGACCCAGCGTGTAAGTGTTGGACCGTGGGAGGAAACCGGAGCACCTGGAGTAAACCAGGGACAAGGGGGAGAACATGCAAACTCCATACAGAAAGGACCCTCGCTGCTCCACCTGGGATCGAAATCCAGGTCCTTCTTGCTGTTTGAACTGAATTTGTTCCTTTTCCTTTACCCTTAATCTTGGACAGGTTGGCAGGGGAGCCGGTGCCCAGCCTGTGCCACAGGGCGCATGGCAGGAAGAACCCTAGAAAGGGCACCGATCCATCGACGGGCTGTTTGAACTCGCTGAGTGTGTTCACATGGCTTTAAATCATCTAATGAGTGCAGAAAATTGATTGAACTTGCACTTGGGTATTTAGATAAAGTTAATATAATATACGGTATACAGAAACCTAATAAACGATGACATACGTCCACAAAGTGTTCGATAGACTTCAATTCCTTGGCAGGTTTAATTCTGAGGTGGCCAGAGGGTCCCAGATCCCACCCAGCACAAATAAATAAAAGGCTTTGGACTTGGCAAACCGTGTTGGCTGCAAGCAATTCTCATGGAAATGGACCATTTGTGGTGGGTTCAGGCCAAAAATTGACCATCTGAGGTGGTTCTTACCTAAAATGTACCATCTGAGGTGGGTTCAGACCTAAAATGGACCATCTGTGGTGGGTTCAGACTTAAAATGGAGCATCTGAGGTGGGTTCCGACCTAAAATGGACCATCTGTGGTGGTTCTTACCTAAAATGGACCAACTGTGGTGGGTTCAGACCAAAAATGGACCATCTGTGGTGGGTTCAGACCAAAAATGGACCATCTGTGGTGAGATCATAAATAAAATGGACCATCTGAGGTGGTTCTTACCTAAAATGGACCATCTGTGGTGGGTTCAGACTTAAAATGGACCATCTAAGGTGGGTTCAGGTCAAAAATGGACCATCTGTGGTGGGTTCAGACCTAAAATGGACCATCTGAGGTGGGTTCAGACCAAAAATGGACCATCTGTGGTGGGTTTAGACCAAAATCGACCATATGTGGTGGGTTCAGACCAAAATTGGACCATCTGTGGTGGGTTCAGACTTAAAATGGACCATCTGTGGTGGGTTCAGACCAACAATAGACCATCTTAGGTAGGTTCAGACCTAAAATGAACCATCTTAGGTAGGTTCAGACCTAAAATGGATCATCTGTAGTGGGTTCAGACCTCAAATGGACCATCTGTGGTGGGTTCAGACCAAAAATGGACCATCTGAGGTGGGTTCAGACCTAAAATGGACCATATGTGGTGGATTCAGACCAAAAATGAACCATCTGAGGTGGGTTCAGACCTAATATGGACCATCTGTGATGGGTTAAGACCAAAAATGCACCATCTGAGGTGGGTTCAGACCAAAAATGGACCATATGTGGTGGGGTAGGACCTAAAATGGACCATATGTGGTGGGTTCAGACCAAAAACTGAACATCTGTGGTGGTTCTAACCTAAAATAGACCATCTGTGGTGGATTCAGACCCAAAATGCACCATCTGAGAAGCGAGCTGACGTTCTGTGTTTTGGAGGACGTCTGTTTGCAGTAAAACATCAGCTGGGAGAAGATTCTGGTCACAAAGAGATGTTTTTTTTTCCTGAAGTTAAACCGTCACTGGAAAGACCCCACGCCCAGCTTCAAAGTGGCACATTTCGCCCTGCTGATTGAAATTTATGGACGGCAGGATTGAGAAAGCGAGAGACAAAAACAAACTCGACTCCTCGTTCCAGCCTTTCGAAGGATGTTTCCTCCACCGTACTTATACGTGGGCTCCGTGTTCCCATCGTGGTACCTTTCAAGACGATTCTAGATCTTGGTGCCCGGGTGGCACAGTGGATGTGCCAGGTTTACGTTGGCATGACCGGCCATGCATGAGCGAGGGAAGATTTTAAGGCTCTGCATAAGTTCCGTCCAAAGTGTCGAAATCATTCAAGCACAGACTCTGGACCTGGCTATCATAATGAATATAATAATAATAACAATATAAATATAATAATAATAATAATTATCATGAGAGTGACTGTGTGATCTGTGCAGGATCAGGTAACAGTGCAGACAGTGATTAAGGGGCGAGTCCAAATGTCGGCCGTTTGAGCATTTAGAAGGTCAGAGTAAATGTTTTTCATTACCTGAGGTTGAAACTTTGGGCGTTGCTTTATAAACTGAGTTGAGGTTCAGAGAGAGAGAATCTAATTAAATCTATTAATTACACTGTCTATTAAAAAGCGGCGAGACGGGAAGAAATAGGGGACAAAGATAAAGAGATGAAGCAGAAAGAGCAAAGAAGAAATGGTGAATATATCAGAGAGAGAAACTAATTAAATCTATTAATTACACCGCCTATAAAAACGCACCCCCCCCCACCCCCCAGCATGGAATCGAAAATCGGCTTCAGAAATAAAAAGCGACTTTGTTCCTGCGTTTATTTTGGTTCTTCAGAGTACTTTATACGTTACAAAGAAAGAACAAAACAAAAAAAACACACTTACGCATATTTTACACCTAAAGAAAGCTGGGGTGGTCAGGGGATCGTCCCTCGGGGGGGCTGCAACAGCGACCCCTGTGCCAATGTCATGAACTGGCATGCTGTGCCTACACCTGTGCCCTGGGTTCTCTGGGGATAGATGGGGGGACTAGATTTCTCTTTGATCAAAATGTTTGAACTCTGTGTTTGTTCTCGCTGTTTAAACTCGCTCTTTGATCTAGATGTTTGAAGTTTGTTGATTTTGCTGTTAATAATAACACGTTTTATTTATATAGCGCCTCTCTCAAACCCAGGGACGCTTTACAACTAGTGTAACACAAATAAACAATTTACACAGCATAAGAGACACGCAGTTCAAACTTTGAACAGAGGAGGTAAACAGAAAAGTGTTTTAGAAGAGATTTAAATTCTTTTGTAGTTGAAGCGGACCTAACAGACAGAGGGAGTAGCCGCAGGAAAGGATCTCCCAGCCATGGAGGAAAGCCTGAACCTGGGGCAGAAAGAGAGAGAGAGAGTCGGTGGAACGTGGTGACCTGGTTGGAGTGGAACGTTGAACTATATTGTGGAGATAGGGTGGAGCTAGACGGTGGAGGATCTTGTACTGGATGCAGAGCGTCCGGTAACGCCGGTTATATGCGGTTTTTAATTGATGACGTGATCTCAAACACCCAGGGGTCTACCATACAAGGACGACCTCCAGAGTTGTTCGGCGGGACGTCGTCAACGAACGTATGGTCCCTCGCTCGTGTCGTGATTTATCATTTAAAATATAGACGGTGACATCCTGGGGTGTGTAGAGCCTGCGGATGTGTACGGGGGAAACCCCTGAAGTATCTAGTGCGTTAGGGATAGAATCGGGGTTTCCCTTCCCGTCCTCACTCGGCTCCCATTGAACCTCACTCCAGCCGGCTGCGCGCTCCATTTGAGACGTGCCCTGGTTTGACGTGCTCATGCTCTACCACACGCTCGCCCTCTGGCAGCACACGGCTGGGTGAATGTTCCCCTTTTTTTGTTTTTGTAATTTGGAGAGCCTTTTGTTCTGCCTTTTTAGTTATTTCCCCATTATTATTATACGTTGTGTGGTTACTTCATTCCCGCATCCTTGGGTCCAAACACATATCATAAGAATGTGGTCAAATTTTTTGGTTTGTGTAAACAGGTTCAAATGCGCCTTGAAAGCTTCCTTTTTAAACTTGCTGTTTAAACTCGCTTTTTTTTTAAACTCGCTTTTTAAACTCGCTTTTTAAACTCGCTGTTTGAACTCGCTGTTTAAACTCGCTTTTTTAAACTCACTTTTTAAACTCGCTGTTTAAACTTGCTTTTTTAAACTCGCTTTTTAAACTCGCTGTTTAAACTTGCTTTTTTAAACTCGCTTTTTAAACTCGCTGTTTAAACTTGCTTTTTTTTTAAACTCGCTTTTTAAACTCGCTTTTTAAACTCGCTGTTTGAACTCGCTGTTTAAACTCGCTGTTTAAACTCGCTTTTTAAACTCGCTGTTTGAACTCGCTGTTTAAACTTGCTTTTTTTTTAAACTCGCTTTTTAAACTCGCTTTTTAAACTCGCTTTTTAAACTCGCTGTTTGAACTCGCTGATTGAACTCGCTTTTTAAACTCGCTTTTTAAACTCGCTGTTTAAACTCGCTGTTTAAACTCGCTGTTTAAACTCGCTTTTTAAATTTGCTGTTTAAATTCGCTGTTTAAACTCGCTTTTTAAACTCGCTGTTTAAACTCGCTTTTTAAACGTGCTTTTTGAACTCGCATTTTTAACTTGCTGTTTAAATTTTCTGTTTGTACACGACATTTAAGTAAACAGAGTAAATATTTTTCATTAACTGAAGTTGTCTCCAGCTTTATCCGCTAAATGAAGGCGCCAATATAGAATCAAATGAAATCTCTTATTTACACTGTCTGTTAAAAGTCAGCAAGACTTTTTTCAAACATTATTAACAATTATTTTCCCGGACACCTTCAGTTTTGAACCACAAGAGACAGGCCCCCTCACACATTACTTACTGGGGTATCAGAAATGTCTTTTTTTTGTTTGTTTCTGAAATAAAAGGGTGTCCTGTGTCTGTGTCTTTTCGCTCTCTCTGTATGTTGCTTTTTAAACTCACGACATGATTGAAATAGCATAAACACTGATATCTGTGCTGTGTGTTTCCTCCACACTCTTACTCTCACGTCTGGATTTTTTTCCCTTTTACCTCCAAGCCAGTTTTCCCGTCCCAAGTTGGTCTTACCTATTTGTGACTGCAGCTTGCTAAAAAGCCGTTTGGCTACAGCGAGGTGGGTCATAAATCACACGGAAAATCACATCGAGCAAGTGATGGCGAGAGTGTGTGTGTGTGTGTGTGTGTGTGTGTGTGTGTGTGCTCGCAAGACTTTCAAGGGCAACAAAAGCCATTTTGATCGTGATTGGTTTTCTCGCTAAATAACTCCTTTCACCTCCTCCTGTTGGGAGAAGGAGCAGTTAGAGCGGAGCCATATGGAAAATGAGACGACCCTGCATCTGTTTCTCTAGACGAAGCCTCATTTGTTCTCAGTAATGAGATGGAAGACGTTCCCTAAAACTCTGTCGCCCGCGCTTTAATTTTGAAGCCCCCCCACCCGACCGTTATTAGTTTCTCCTGCGGTTCGATGGCTCCTAGAGTAAAGGCGCGAGCACGGACGCCAGTCTTTGGGACGTTCTGTTTGTTCTAGCGTCGCTTTGCTTCGACGCTTCCTCAGCACTCGGGGCGTTTCGGCAGGTATTTAAGTGCAGGCTAAGGAATAAAGCTAGATGATAATGAGGCTGTTTAGATCCATAGCCCAGCTGCTCGCGCCCCTTAATGGGACGGCAAGAGTACGAGATGGAAAGTAGCCCATAAATCTTTTCCGGTGACACCAAAAGCACCTTCGGGATAATTGGGCTCGTTCGCTTTTAATGATACAACTTTTGGGGAAAAACAAAAAAACAAAAAAACTTCTCGTACACAAGCAGAGGTCGTTTACTGAAAATGGGAGCTTTGCTGAACTCCCTCAGGGGACCGTGGGTCATTTCGAGCAGCCTGCAGGTTAATGTAGCTAAACTAGCTCACTGCTCCTGCGGGGATCATCCTGGAGCAACAGCCATATCCCGAAATGCTTAAACTTAAAAAAAAACAAAAAACATTTAGCACCGAAGCATGCTGTTTAAAATCGCATGAATCATCCTCGTTTAATTTCTACCCTCTTAAGGTCGCCCCTGACCTTCACAGACCCCGGTTTGAGGTCTGCCAGTCCATGTTCACTCACTGACTTGTACTGGGACACCTTTAGAGATGCAAATTAACCAAACGCATGTCTGAAAATGGGCACACTGGTTCTCGAACCCGAGTCTCTGGAGCTGGGACACAACCGGGCCACCAGGGATGCCCAAATATTTATCCCTTGCCTTTAATCAGAGTATTTTTAAAGTGCAACTTGTGTAAGAAGTATTTTACTCAAGTAGAAGTATAAAAATAAAGGGTAGTAACTGTTCTTAAAGGTACAGTGCTTCTTTAAAAAGCCTTTTTCCAGCTCCGTTTTTTTATTGGGGGCAAGAAATACCTTTTATTATCTCAGAAATCGAATTCTCCGTCCCTGGGACGTTAATAAACCTCTAGTGCATGATTAATAATAAACAAGTATCCACGATTATTTTTTATTTAAGTACAATGCATTATGTGAGAAATTAAAGGTTAAGCGTCATTAGGTTTTTTTCTTCCCTGACTGGACTGGTTGAATAAAAAAAAAAAAAAAGATGAACTAGATTAATTAATAGATGTAGAGATTTCAGTCAAAGCAAACAGCGTGAAGATACAGGAGGAACCCTGGTCTGAACCCTTTAAAAGCAAAAGTTTAAGAACCCTTGGAAACGACCTGCACCTCTGGATCACATGGAAGTAGCCTAGTGGTTAAGGTACTGGACTATGGACCAGAAGGTCCTGGGTTCAAATCCCACCTCTGCCACAGTTGGGCCCCTGAGCAAGGCCCTTAACCCATAATTGCTTGGATTGTAAGACTATATGACTGTAAGTCGCTCTGGATAAGGGCGTCTGCTAAATGCTATAAATGTAAATATAAAATGTTTGAGTCATAATAAGTGTTTTCTCATCATTTACCTTTACATTAGGGCATTTAGCAGACGCCCTTATCCGGACCCAACTGTGGCACAGGTGGGATTTGAACCCTGGACCTTCTGCTCCATAGTCCAGTACCTTAACCGCTAGGCCACCACAGTCCCATCATTCGCCACATCGAGTAAAAAACAGGCCGATACCGAACCAGGATGCCTCTTGTAGCTCTTCAGACACGTCTGGTGCGATAAAGGAAGTGTGTTGTTATGAAAACACTCCCGTCTCAGCGCCGTATCCACTGTGTATCTCAGACAGAAAGAGAGAGAGAGAGAGAGAGAGGTGAGTGTGAGAGCTGCTCGCTTTCCCATCATGCAGCAGATCCGATCCCCCAGCATCACATGCACAAGCAGCTTTGCAAAACAAAATTAATCAGCGGGAGGCTTAATTACGGGTGGCAGCACTGACAATAAATCACTAAAGCACCGCCGTCTGTTTTCACAATAAATTATCATCCCTCTCCCAGGGGAAGGCCTGCTGCAGGGCGACTGTTTGCGTCGTGTTCGTGTTCGGTTTGTACGTGAGCCGCTGCTCTCCGACACGCCGAAGCCTCCCGACGGGGGAAGGGCGAATCGTTACTCTGGAACCTACTCTCCAATTTGTTAGTGCTTTATTTTAATAACTCCCTTTGTGCACAAACGATCACAGAGCAGCATTAGATCAACCGAACGTTGGACTGGGACGCTGGACAAGAAGCTTGTAAAAGTGCTTCCCTTGTAGAGCTGCCCTATAAAAAGGCTCGAAGAGGATACTTTTGGGTAGTGTACCTCATGGGAGGAAGACTTTGTTCTAGCACCACACACTTAGATGTTGCTCCAGCTCACCATGACTCTACTGGTCTTCATCACCAGAACCCAGTCCCACCAGAGTGCAGGAACTCCCTCAGTCATTCGGTCATTAGGAGACGATGTGCCCCCAAGGACCTCCCACTGAGGGCTCGTTTTATAATCTACGTTGGTATATCATTTAGCTTATTTGTCTTATTACTAATTTAAAATGTACTATTGATTGATTGTTATATTTAAATTAGTCGGGTCCCTTTTTGAGTCTTGGTTCCTCCCAAGGTTTCTTCCTTCTATTATCAGGGATTTTCCTTGCCACTGCCGCCCTAGGCTTGCTCAACTTGGGATTGGCCTTTTAAGATCACATAAGATTATAAAGCTGCTTTAAGACAATGCTCCGTTATAAAAAGCGCTATAGAAATACATTTTAATTGAATTGAATTGATCAGGGGCATTAGTGGACTGAGAGGAGCAGGAGGGTCGTTCTGATGTAGCTGTTTTATGGGGGCACACACACACACGGTGAAAAGGCTCTGGACGCCCCATACAGACCCCCAGTAGAGAGGATGGTTTGATCTACCGACAACAATGGAAGCACAAACACAGTTTTGTTATCCACCATTTTTTTTAAAAAACTGTTGATACTTCAGGCTCAGAATAGAAAAGTAGTCCGTCCAGAACGACAGAAAGGACGCAAGCATCACAAATAATTTCCGCCCAATCATTCTGACCGCCCGTCCGCTTCACAAACAGCCGAGTCCCGTGCAAAAGTGTGCCGATATTTCTCGGCGTCAGACAGGTTTTGATTATCGCTGCTACCGGCGCCTTTAATGTGGGAGGGAGGAAAAAAGATGAAAGAGGGAAAGCTGGCGGAGGCAAAAGATCGAATTTGAAATGAGCAGCGTTGTGTCGTGAGTGCGTACGTGTCGTGCTGTTTGTGAGTCGTGCAGATTTCTGTGTGTGTGTGTGTGTGAGATGGAGTGTGTATGTAGGTTTGCCGGGCCCATTTGGTAAATTCAATCACTAGGAAAGTGGAAGCTGTCAGAGAAGCACAAATAATGTATCACTTTGGCTGTGATCCGAGCGAACAGGGCCGATCCCCGTGCCGAATATTAACGCGCCCAGGTCTCATTCGAACAGCGCTCCATCCCCGGATTGTCCTGTTCTCGCCGTTCCCGCCATTCTTCTTGTTCCGGGAACGCTCCGCTTTCCATTTCTCTGTCTGCTTCGTCCTCTTTGGGGAAATATTAAGAAGAAAAAATAAAATAAGATCGAAACGACGCGTGGATTCAGGAACGTTTCGAATCTGAGTAACCCCGGATAAACAGCTGGTTTAAATTTCTCCGTTTAGCCGGATAACTTAAGACCAACGTCTGGGGCTGAGGGGCGTTCCTGTTCTCAGGACAGTCCTTATCTTTGGGCTCAGGTTATCTGGCTTAACAGAGAGAGATCTGGCTTTCTAAACGAGCTAACGAAGCAGAGCTTTCTCCTACAAAGCCCCCTAGTTTGGAATAGTCTTCCGATAAATGTTCTCATGGTCTCAACGTTTAAACTAAAGCTCGAGACTTATTTGTTTAGTTCTGTAGTTCCGGTTCCAGTTTTAGTCCTTCATATGTTAAAGGTACCAAAGATCATGTCTAATTCATTTCCTCTTGTTTGAAGTTCTCGCTCCAATGGAGGCCCTGCTGTGGGAGATGATATCAGACGGAATGATCAGCCATGCCAAAGACACTCCCTCTCCCATCTATTCATAGACTTAATACATTTAAATATTTGATTATATAATATCAATCATGTTTATTACCCAAAAGACTGTTTTTTTTCTTCTGAATCTGGTTCCTCTCGAGGTTTCTTCGTCTTAATCTCAGGGAGTTTTTCCTTGCCACTGCCGGCATTGGCTTGCTCATTAGGGACAAATAAAATCCAATTTGTGACAGTGTTTATATATCAATGTAAAGCTGCTTTGTGACAATGTCTATTGTAAAAAGCGCCATACAAATCAAATCGAATTGAATTGAATTAATTATTTTAGGAAATGCTAGAGACTTGGGGTATTCCTAAAGGTGCTGGTACATTTTAGTGCTCTTCAATCCCAGACTTAAGCAGCCAGATGGAAGACCCAAAAGCTGTATGGTTTGTTCTTCCCTCTCAACTTCAAGACAGAGGAAAATAGTGCAGCTTCTGCACATTTTGAGAGAAATCAAGGCACAAAAACGACAAAAACGTGTCCTGATCCGGGCATGCCTATGCCTGTGCCCCATGTTAGAGTTAAGATGGCGTTAAAATAAAGCGTTAAAGCGTTGTTCCAGCTCGGAACGAACTACAGTCGGGTTTGTTTTAAGATGGACTTGCTTTTACTGTTAGCTTATTTTGCTGATCTGGCACCGAAATGTCAGAATCAAACTGCTGCTTTCAAAAAATCCTTTACACCCCTTTAGAATTGATTCTCTCACATTCATCACCTCGTCAGGCAAAGGTTACATCGATACCAGTCAACACATTTACACCGGGCCAATTTAGAGAGACCAATTAACCCAAGACGTGTCTTTGGAAGGCGAGAGGAAAGCAGTGCACCTGGAGTAAACCCACACAGAGAGAAAGAGAACATGCAAACTCCACAAGGCTGAGCCAGTATTCAGAGTAACGTTACAAACTTGCTCAGGTACAACCAGTCGCATTAATTACACTTTACATAAAAAGTTTTGCGCTTACAGTAATACAGCAAGCACAATGCCGATTACCTGGGCGTGCCGAAAGCCGCCCCGCCGTCTCGTCCTACCGCCCTTGTGTTCTGGGAAATTCGTATTTCTAGAACTGGACTCTTTCCCTCTTGGTTGTGTGCAGCCAGGCAGGTGCGATCCGAAATGTGCTTTCTCATTTTTTAAAAGGCACGAATGACCACTCAAAAGCATTTCAGATAAAATACAAGTCTTTGCGGCTCTTTAATCTCACAAAACGCGCGCACACACACACACAAAGTTGGCCTGAATGGTCTGAAGCCTCTTCTGAAAAAGTGCCATGCTGCCACGCTTGTTAAACTTTTTGGATTTGACCCTAGCGCACCACTCATGCCCTAATTTACACCGTACCTACTGCGAAGCACGGTGGTGGAAGCATTATGTTATGGAGGTTCAATTCAATTCAAATTTATTTCTATAGCGCTTTTTATAACGGAGCATCGTCTCAAAGCAGCTTTAAATTATATGATCTTAAAAGGCCAATCCCTAGTTGATCAAGCCTAGGGCGGCAGTGGCAAGGAGAATCCCTGAAAGTAATAGGAAGAAACCTTGGGAGGAACCAAGACTCAACAAGGGGACCCGACCTGCATGGGTGGCCTAGATGGTTATTAAATAAATACTTAAAAGTATATTAAATTATAGCAAAATTAGGTAAATAACAATTTAAATCAATCATAAATTAATAAAATAAATAAAGATTATAAAATGACCCCAGAATGGAACAAAGTGTTTTCTCTTTAATAACGAATGGATTGATTTTGATGTCACTTTATCCGTACGTTTATCAGAGGTGGGCGACTCGAGACTTACTTATGACCTGAAGCTTAAGACTTGAGACTTACTTATGACCTGAAGCTTAAGACTTGAGACTTACTTATGACCTGAAGCTTAAGACTTGAGACTTGCTTATGACCTGAAGCTTAAGACCCGAGACTTACTTATGACTTGAAGCTTAAGACTTGAGACTTGCTTATGACCTGAAGCTTAAGACTTGAGACTTGCTTATGACCTGAAGCTTAAGACTTGAGACTTGCTTATGACTTGCACATGTGTGACGTACTCCCACCTCTGATAGTAAGAAACGAAATGTGACCGAAATCCTCAGTATTTTGTTTCTGTGAACTTAAGGCTTGGTGCCGTTGTGATTTGGTGTACGTCGCACGTAATTACTGCTAACCAAGCACCTTAGGTTGCAAAAGGTTGAGAATTCGAGCCCTGTCTCTGCCAAAGCTTCCACTGTTGGGCATCTGAGCAAGACTTTTAACCTACAGTTGCTTCACTTGCATTTTGTAAGACCGTATCGGCTGTTTAGTAAGTGCGTCTGCTTAACCCTGCACGTGTCAGTAGGATTGTGCGCACACTACGGCGACTACACAACGGTTTCCTCATGATGTTATTTAACCCGATGAAGCTACAGCGTTCAAAACATGTGTTTTTTTTTCTTATCTGTTCGAACCCGGGCTCTTGAGCAATATGAGTGTCATTACCGAATCACATGAGCACAGGCAGGAACCGATCTGGGAACTGTTGATTTGTGCAGATAAGGAGCCCACGGTGGCAGGTAGACACTTTTTAAAAATTGAAACGGCAAATCGGATGCGAACAGAAATGTGACATCAACGTCTGTGTCTGTTTGTGAAAGGCCAGATCGTGAGTGCGTTCACACCAAATAGTTCTAGGGACTAATTTCAGAGGCTCTTCCCCCCGAGATTTCGGTTTGCATTCGCACCTGGCATAGGAACGCTGAAGTGACGCAAGCCGTGCAAATTCACTTGTACCTTCACCTCAGTAAAGCCCCGACTTCTTCTTTTTCTCATTCCCAGGAAAAATAATGTTTTAGTAAAGCTTTAAACTGCTTGACCGTTTTAACGTAATCGTTCACAGTTTAACCGTAAATTTCACAGAACTAATGTGGATTTTCGACGGTCATTTGGGCGCTTCATGGTTCCACGGTCAAATTTCACAGTTCGTTTTTTTCCCCTCTGTTTACAGCGCAAAGGACTGTTGTCTGTACAGCTACGGGTGTATGTTACACACACTACACCACTGCTGCTGTCTCTCCAACGGCTCCATGTAGCTGCTCGAGTCACATTTAAGTCTCTGATGCTTGCTTACGAAGCTAAAAATGGGCCTGCACGCTCCTACCATGCAGCTCTTATCACACCCTGGACCGCACCTCGCTCAATCCGGTCCTCTAGCACTGCTCGACTGGTTCCCCCCGTCTCTCAGGGGACGAGGAAGGCATTCATCTAGACTCTTCTCTGTTTTGGCTCCTAAGTGGTGGAATGAA
>JAVSBV010160602.1:0-14559 GCA_033117975.1 Parotocinclus spilosoma | reverse complement strand
TTTTTTATTTTTAATACATTTTCAGAACTCTCAAAAAAACTTTTTTCACATGGTCATAATGGGTATTTTGTGTAGAACTTTGAGGAAAGAGATTAATTTAATACAATTAACGTAACAAAATGTGGAAAAAGTGAAGTGCTGTGAATACTTTCCGGATGCACTGTATACTCTTAGTGATAACATCTATTATATCATTGTGGCAGATGATTGGGTGGAAGTCTCTCCAGGCCTCCTGCTTCTCAATGATGAGTACCTAATGACAGTTCATCAATGCATGCAGGCAATAAAAGATATCAAATCTGGTCTGAAGTGACAGAATGGCTTAATGTTTAGTATTGGTTAAGGGAGTAATGTATCACAACACACAGTGCTTCAGACTCTGTCAAGTGGCAGAGCAGTCAGTCCCCAGTTTACCTCCAACGGCATTAATGGTGGATGAGTATCATTTTTTCTACATCACATGGACGGGTCGCTACATTGTGTACAATTAAATGACGTTTGATCTGTGTTAAATCTGCCGAATGGCCAAACCAAGGAAGTGTGCTGGAGACATTCCTAAAGAACCCTTGCCTGAGTTGTTAGTGTCCCTCGTATCACTAATGGGGTGACCAACTGTTTATTGCGATGGTTCACCAGATCATCACACCACAGCAAAGGCAGAATTGAGGCGCTCACCCCGTGCTCTGTATACTTATCGAAAGTAGTTGGTTCAAAAAGAGAACTTGGATTTGGCAAAACTGTTCCAGCCCCAATACATGACACCACTGTAAATGAAGGCAGCAATTTGTCATTTCTATTTGGGTGCTTTATTTTTTGCCAATAACAGTACGTCCAGATGTAGAAAAGATTGTAATGGTTAGTTTGTAAATATTAATCGTCTGGGGAAAGGTCTTGGCTTAGAACCTCTGCAACTTAGAACAAATACCGAACCAATTTCTGCCACCCTTAATAGCTTGTTCATATCTTGGCGTTGTGATCAATCATGGTATGCTTTATGACATTTAAAAGTGATTGTACATGCCTATAGGGTTTGACCCACAACACACTGTCACATCACTCCCTTGTCTAAAAGCCATGACCAAAGAAATGAATCCATTATGGTGGAAAAGTGATCTACATCCTTTGATGTAGCTGTTTTGTTCTGGCCATGTGCTTGCTTGCCATTTAGACGCCTTCTAGTCTTCCCTTTGTTAACGGGAGATGATGAGAGACATGTGTCAGATGTAACTTTTCTCTAACCCCAAGGCTATGGGATAGTTTCCTTTTTATATAGATATTTCCTCAGTATTGACAGTGTAATCCTGGGTAATACCCCTTCTGGTTGTTCTGTCTTCTTGTCTCCTGTCTCCGTGTCTGTTTTGTATGTACTTTTGGTTTTCTATTGGCATCAATAAGGAGTTGCAGGAATTGGCATGTGACACGGTGGAGCAGCAGGTAATGTAGGTGACACACAGTCAGTGCCAGGTTTGGCATGTTTTATTCCATGTTTTGGTAAGTCCAATTGATTTTAACATGCCAAATGGTTTCATCCTGGCCAGCCTGGGCTGAGGGCTGGGTGGGGGAATTGTAAGTCCAAAGAGTGAAAATGTCAACCATGTGGAATAATTTCCTGACATCCAGAGAAATGTTAATTTCATACACAAAGTTAAAGCACACATTAAAACAACAAACAAACATTTCAAATGTATGTCTTATTGGCTCTGTGTGTTCAAGTTACAATTTTCTTTTCAGCCAAGATTGTACAATCTCGCCGTTCTTGCTGGTAAACCATTAGAG
Organism: Parotocinclus spilosoma; assembly: GCA_033117975.1. NCBI lineage: Eukaryota > Metazoa > Chordata > Actinopteri > Siluriformes > Loricariidae > Parotocinclus > Parotocinclus spilosoma. The sequence goes on along the minus strand of JAVSBV010160602.1, from coordinate 12,783 downwards.
ATAACAGTTCCTTTGAGACTATGCACAATGCACTTCAGACTGAATTAGTATGTGTCTCTGTGTGTGTGTGTGTTTGTGTGTGACAGAGTGAGAGAGAGAGAGAGAAATACACAACAGAGAGAAGTTAGAGAACACCTTTGTGGGTTTCAAAGACATGGCTGCTACTGTTAAAGATCCATGTAGTGTCCATAATGTGTGTGTGTGTGTGTGTGTGTGTATGTGTGTGTGTGTGTCCATATAAGAGGCCTCTATTGTGTTACAGCCTCAGGCTGTGAATGTTTAATATGTGGAAAGGCCAGGTCGGTGGAAGGAGGGGGCATTGTTCATCAGTTACAGAGGAAATTAGGAAGCTAGCCCAGGTCGCTGCCAGCACTGCACCAACAAATCGACTCATTAGTAGGCTAGACAGTCACCTTGCCTTAACACAGGGAACAAGGCAAAAGCATATATGATTAAATATGAGCTAAAAATAACCATCCTTCTTGTAGGATATTGAATTATGCACTAAAGCACTGACCTTCTTTACTCCTCGACAGGTAGCCGGACTGTTGTCCAAAAAGAAAAGTCTCTCATCACACTGCTCTGATTGAAGGTTTAGGGAGACATGACCTTCTCAGATGGCAAGCCTGACGTCTGCTCGGACATCTCACCTTCAGTACTGCACTCTATCAGTGTCCAGCAGTGAACTGTAGTTACACACCATGCCGAGCTCCTCTATCCTGAAGCTGCTCTTTGTCTTGTATTTGTAATATTTCTGGAAACAGCTCTTATGGTTCGGAGGATCAGGGTTTACTTGCAGTGCAGTGGTTGGGTTTTTTGGGACCTGCCTCCGATGGTGAAGACAATCATAGCGACGCCAAGCCGGAAGAACATCCAACTTAACATTAGCTCTGAGAGAAAAGAGAAAATGTAGTTAGTGATGCGTTAGGAGCACAAAAACCCATGGTTATCAGGTCCATTTATTCTTTTGGCCTTATTTACATAGAAAGGGGAGGGAATTCTTTTGGAAGTAAACTCTACACTTACTAAACTGCTATCAGACACTTTCTGGAGACTCTAAAATGCAACGTTTACTCCAGAATATAAGGAATTTGATTATTTAATATTAGAAATAGAAGTTTGGCTGGTTGCAAAGTAGAAATCCTATTATTGCCAGAGTCATGTAAACCCAGAAGATTCCCACTATCTGATTACTCAAGCGCATGTATACGTCTTCATCTGATTACAGACACAATCTGATGTTCTGCACTTATCAGATTATTAATTGCATGTATACACTAATTTTTGCCTGGGCCCAATAAACTCCTGGATAGGTCCCTGATCCAGATCCACGATCTAGAGGTGTAAAAACTTATGTCTAGTGCTTTCAGCATTGGCCCCATTAGCCAGCGTTTGCTCACCTCACACTTCACACCAGAAATACAGATTCTAGGCCCTGAATTATTAAAATCCCAAATGTAAAGATCTCAAGTCCATTTTTAGAGTAGCTGTCTCACCTCTGGCTCATACGTAACCATAATACGGCTGATGTTAAGGATTCTAAAGTTGTCCTGGCTGTTCTGCAAAGAGATTTCAGTCTATGCTTAACAAATGATCTATTTGAGTTCAATCTTGACCCCTCACATCTACTTATAGTACCCTCACGACCAGCCAATTTCAAGCTGTAAATAGAAAACATGATCAATATTTACGACATTCTGTCATGATGAAACTGTAATAGAGATCAATTAATAGACCAATAACCAGTGGGATCTGAGCGTAGTCATCAGTATTCATGGAACAAGCCATTTCAATATCGGTCGATAATGCCTCAGTGGTTACGTTTTCATTTACATTTAGCTATTAGCAGATGCTTTTATCCAGAATGGCTTATAACCATTATGGTTCTACAAGTTACAATCCAAGCAGTTGTAGCTTTGATCAAGGGCCCAACAGGGTCAGCGTGGCAGTAATGAGACTTGAACCTTGGACCTTCTGGTCCATAGATCACTACCTTTATTACTGCACCTCCACAGTCCACAAGATCTTAGAGCCTTGAGCGAGGCTCCAGAATGTTAACTGATCAGCTCAACAGTAATCAGATTCTAATACTCTTGTATGAGCCATGCTTGTTTTAGTAGACTAGCAGTTCTTCCAAGTCATGGTTTTATTTGTGTTCATGAGTAGATCTGCCAGTTGAAAAGTTGATCAAGCTGCCCTAGAAAGCATAATATATAAATGTATTTTCTCACCATCTTAACACGAAACTGGCCTGTAAAAATCTGAAAATGTTCCATGCTGAGTCTTATTTGTGTTTGTTATGTATAACAAAGGTTACATGGTCAGATAAGCCCATATTTTTGAACCAGTTAAACTTCTTGGACTGAAATCCATACACAGCACTAGCACAGCAGACCACCAAAAATATACCATAACTACTGTGAATTGGTCAGCACTGAAAGGAAAATGGATGCTGTATGGCCAAATTTTGGGACAAACCAAGCTACACAGATGAAGGTGGGCAGGTAATTATTATTAATAATTGTTTATCACAACAATCACCATAATCCAGTACCACAAAATCAACCCTGTGCATTAGTGCCACTACCCACCAAACTTGACTGAATTCCAACAATTCAATGTCGTGAATGAAATTTCTCAAATATAATCAAATTTCTGTTTTTTTAATGAACTTTCAGAGCTGTTATCTTTTTTGTTATTTGAAATGTTGTAAGGCAAATTGCGCAAATGAAGCTGAAAAAAAGTTTTCATTTTGATTTCAGTCAAGACAAAAAATATTTCAGAGGCACTTTTTTGGTAGACAGATCGTTCCAAGGCAACAATATCAATATATTCAGTGGTTTGCTGATTTAAGAAATGAATGATAAATGATGATTTATCATCATCAGTCACTTTGGAGTTTCATGTTTTGAAGAACATGTCATATTTAAGCTAGAGAGGTTGCAAAACAGGTCATTTGAAAAAGGAGTGCTCAAACTTTTTTGCCTATATTCCCTGGATAACCTCCAGATCCAAACTTCCCCTTATCGTTATAAAATGGCTATAAGTGTTCAATTCATTCATTAACTTTATCCACACAGACAGGAACCAGACCAGTCCACCTGGGATCGAACCCAGGATCTTGAAGCAGTGAGGCTGTAGTCCTACCAACCGAGCCACCCTGTTACCAACATATGATACGCTAATGTGTGTATTTAGAAATGACAACTAAAACTGTGACCTTTGTAAAAACGAAACCAAATATTAATAAAATGTGTTAAAACCGCTAACAAAAAGTAAAACCTCAAAAACTTGGTACAAAAAAGCATTTAATAATGATGTAATAACTATTATACAATTAACAATAATAAATATATACAATACCACTGGTTCATTCCTAGTGCTTTATTAAAAATGGAAATGTCTAATGATCTATGGTTTCTTCTAAAGAGAAACCAGAGAGAACGGAATCGGCAAAGGTTGGCAAAGATGGCGTGAATCAGCAGGTGGCATTCAGTCAATCTGGACGCCATGTGGAGGACCAAGTGAAGAGAGAGGATGAGGCAGGAGGTAAAATCAATACAGCCTCACCTATTATTCCCTGCTGCCAGTTTCAGTCAATAACACATGGCTAATGAGATTTGCACATGAATGATCTTTATTTTTATCCAGTCTGCCCGAGCTGTTACGGGTTTACACAAAACTGCTCTCTGGACATTAGCAGCGCTGTTTTAATCTTATTAGATGTGAATATGCAAAATATACATTTCGCACATTATATAAACTGTGAATAGAACACTGTTGCTAGGTTACTGGGAAATCATGGATGCTAAACAGCACATCACTGAGGCTAATGATGAGGCTAATAATCTAGCTAGCACGTACACTAAACAGTTTGTGTAATAATAATGCTACAGTTGCAACAATTCGTCATTATTTTTCTAGATTAATTTGTAATTCGCTAACAAAAGGAAGATTTTACATGGCATCATTTAGCAGGTGCCCTTATAAGCTAAGCTTACCAACGTTTGTTGAACCATTGTCAAATGGTTTTGTTATGTTTTGTTTATATTTTAGCTAAATAAGGCTTTAAAAAAAAATCTGGCATTGTTACAGTATATTTTTACTACTGAGCCTGCTTGCAAGCTAGTTAAGCTTGTTGTCGCTTCACTTGAGCACAGGTATAATAGCATAGCAGCGTTTTTATGTAATTAGCTTAATAGGCTAACGTTTAAGTACCCAAGGGAATGGGAAAGTTTGTGCAAATGTTTGGGCACCCCTTGTACAAGTTCAAGTCAGAACCCTGCTGAAAAAACAAGCATTGACCAGCATTAAATCCATATTGGTTTAAGATGGTGAACTGATGGTTTTGCTGGTTGACCAGTATAACCTTGCTGGCAAAGCTGGTTGCCCATTATGATCTTGCTGGTTTTGTTGTTCAACCAGCATGTGCTAGTCACCAGCATACCCAGAAAAGACCAGAATTGTGCTGATCACGGCCATCCAAAAACCACCAAAGACCAGCATGTGGTAGTCACCAGCATTCCCAGCAAAGACCAGAATCCCCAGCAAAGACCAGCATGTGGTGGTCACCAGCATCCCCAGCAAAGACCAGAATCCCCAGCAAAGACCAGCATGTGGTGGTCACCAGCATCCTCGGAAAAAACATGTTCAAAACACAACAAACGCTGGTCACCACCAAGTCCAGCATCATGCAGGTTTGTTTAGGTTTTTTTTCAATAGGGATGTCTGTTAAAAACACGAGTGGAAATCTACCATCTACATCAGCATACCTAGTGCCACTGAAATTCATGGAAGTTCACAATAATTACACAAAATACAATAATGTACATATAAAACACTGACTAGGGTAATGCCATACCTTTTAAGAAGATATCATGATGGACCTGATACTTTTGTTTGGAAAGCGTCAAAATAAATTAATAAACAGTATAGTTCAACGTAACAGACGTTGAACTACACAAGCTATTAAAACAGTTTGCATAACATGTTACAATTGTACTCTAATGTATTACTATCATGTGATTCATAACAAAAACAGCAAAAAACTTGTTATGGATGTGATATTTTGGTCAAGCTGCAAACCATGCCGGTTTCAAGATCCTTGTTGGTCTGAGCTGGTTTATGCTGGATATCTCTTTGTATGCTCAATAATCCAGGTAGGAAAATCCCAGAAGTTTGATCTGTTCATCTGGGTATACAGTTTTGTGGGAGAAACGTTTCATCACTCATCTAAGTGACTTCTTCAGTCTCCAAAGTGATTCAACTTCTGGGATTTTCCTACCTGGATTATTGAGCATGCATGGTCTCCAAAGAGACTGAACAAGTCACTTAGATGAGTGATGAAACGTTTCTCCCACAAAACTGTATGTCCAGATGAACAGATTCAACTTCTGGGATTTATGCTGAATAGTGCTGGTCTGGTGATTTAGCTGGAGCTATGGATTTGACTCAAACTTTCATGCCAGAGACTCGACTGGTACTCACACTATAGAGACGTCAGACTTGACTCGGGTTCGTGTGTTAAACTCGACCCTTTAATTAGATTCGCCAGCAATAAACTGCACAATTCTTGATACTTGAGACTCAGCTCAAAACTTGCATGCTAAAGACTCAACTCAGAGAACACAAAACTGGAGACTCGACAAGGACTCATGTATAGCTCTATGCAGAAGCATCCAATTAGGTCTGGCCTCTGACATCTTTCTATTTTTCATCCTGTTGTTGAATTACTCATGATCATGAATGAGTATGAAAAATAAATGGGTTTCTCTATCAATCAATGAAATTCCCAAACAACAAACTGTTGCAACAAAGAAACTGAAGACAAGAAACATGTTAGTGTGTGTAGTTTTATTATTCCCTCTTCAGGAAACACCGTGGTAGTATTTGAAACATTCTTTACAAACACTCATCAAGAACCTTTCCATCATACATACTCTCAAAAAACATGACTTAAAACCATATTACGTGGTCATGGATTGAAAAGAAAAATGCCCTGCATATACGCAGCTTTCCACGAGTCAGTGTATTCTGACTTATGATGATGTTTACTTTACAAAACCGTTTTAGACATGAATTAAAGCATTAAAGCTGATAATACATTGAAGTGTGTAGCACTTTGATTCTTATTACCCAGAAACACAAATAATTCTGCAATGCATAGCACAGTTCTTAAAAAACGTGTATGCAAGTTATCTCTAATAGCCTTAATATGTTTGTTGTGCTCATTTCAAACATTTTTTCCTTTAAAATTGGGGAGGTGTAAGCAGGTGAGTGTGTTAGAATAGGGTATGAAGATCGTCCACGTATTAATGCACTGTCATGATGAATACAGCTGTACGCATTTTGCACCTTTGAAACATAGTTTTCCTAGGAAAGTAAATGTGATATATACTGCTTACAAAAATCGGGAATATTTCAAAATGAAATCTCCCATAATGAAATATCCCATAATTCTTGTGAGCAGTGCATATTAAAGTACAACACATTCACTTTTCCAAGATTTTAAACTAAGCGTACAATAACGTAATATTAATCGATATCAGCACATTAATACATTTTTGTTCAAAGTCATTTCTTGTCATTTCCTTATCCAGAATGACTACAAATGATACAATCTTAGAATAAAAGCAATCGTGAGTTGTGCCTTGCTCTCGAACCCAACAGCAGCAGCTTTACAAAGGTGGTATTTGTACCATGGGCCACAGTCCAGTACCTTACCACTAAGCTACCAAAGTCCCAAAATGTCCTGTCATAATGTGCACACTTGCCACTACATTATATATACTGCTCACAAAAATTAGGGAATATTTTATTATTTTAAAAATGGATTAAATACAAATCCTGTTAGCTCATAAGCTGATGTTACTTCTAACATCACTAGAGCCTGTTTTTCAATATGGTAAATGTACTTTAACTATTAAATGTTAATTAGCTAGTTAAATTCATTAACTAAAGCTTTTTAAAGCCATCACATGATCTATTTAATGCAGTTTACCTCACCAAAGTATTAGAACAGGATAATACTTTATTGATATATGGTAGATTAAACTCTATGCTATTGTGTTTCTCATTACGGACACTCGTTACCAGGTAACAAAGTTTGTGTGCTAAATGTCAAATTATCCACAAGTATTACAACAAAAGCATATAAAACAACTAGCTACTTTGACATAGTGGCCTTCCAAATATGTAGGTAATTTCCTAAAGCTGAAACCAATCGAGTTAGCAGACATTAGGCTTAACCGATCCATTCCACCTACATTATTCCTTGATTTAAAACATTTGCTTGGTACTCATCCTTTTCTAGACCGAATTAACCACAATAACCGAGGTACCACTGCAATTTGAAACCAGGGGTGCTCAATCCTTTTCATGAGAATTTTTTTAAATATTGTTTTTGTTAAATTACCTAGTTACTTAGCAGATTGCTATAGCTTGTTATGCTGCCATAATTGGAATTTAGCTAGAGAAATTGTTCCGCTTCTTATGGCACATGGTACACCTAAACACAGGGGTTCCAAGTTATTAATAAAACTGTTTGTGGGGTATTGGCTAGTTAAATAGTTCAACCTATATATATATATAAAATATAAACCCATATGTCAGTAGAGGACTTCAGACGATCATTATGTAACGTATCGTCCAATATCCTGGTTTATTGAGTTTGGCTATGAGTGATGTAACAGTACTGTGTGAAATTGGTGATCTTTCTGGGTGTCGCTTGTTGAAGTCTGTTGCTATGCTACGGCAGCTGCATCCCCCACACATCAGAATCGTCAATTCTTTAGTTACCTGCGATGAATAACAAAAGTTTTTAACTTTCTTTGTTGATGACTTTTAAACCACTAGAAATATATCAAATCGGCAGTCGATTTACTACATGACCACTTTTCCATTGGAAAAACTTGCCCTTTATCCAATATGGTGGCTTTCAAGCTGGTGGCCATGTCCCGAACATAGCCTAAAAGATAATCCCCCCCCCCATTACTTGCTGGGGTATTCAGATATGTCATTTTCTCATTTGTTTCTGAAACAGGATTTCTAAAGGATGTCCTGTGACTTTTGATTGACCTTACACAGTATATAACCTTATATATACTTCTCACAAAATTGAGGGGATACTTAAAAATGAAATATATGCATTATTGTTCATATATGTTTCTATATCATATAAGTGATAGATGTTTCTATGTTGTTAAAAGTAGAAACAATAATTAAGCACTGAGACACAGAGCCTCATTTTACTTGATAGGACAAGTGTGCACTTTGCAACAGGCCATAACAGTGCCATGTGGTTTTATTTATGACACATTACATGGATAATAAATGCTGCTAACTACCATCTGTGGGTTGTACCATATACCTTGATGATCACAATTACAATTATTCCTTATGAATGCTGGAATCATTTATGGCTTTAAAGGACATTTCCTGCAGTGAGTCCAAAAGTGTGAGTGCAATTCCAAGAACCGTTCTTAGTAACAAACTCTACAAATTAATGTATATACAAACTAAAAGTGCTTTAGCCTTTAGTACCTTACATTTATACATTCATAAACATGAACCCAATTAAAGCACACGAAAAAAAAAACATTTACATTCAGAGTAAAGAGTGAATGAGCAAACAAAGCCAACAAAATGACCAACAGAGACAAAAGCAAAAAAAAGTACAGTATTGTATAAAAAATAGACAGAGTTGTAATCACAAACGTATCTGACCTGCATATATGGATAATTCAAAAGAATCAAATGAGTAAAATGAACTGTAATACTGAATCGAACAAAACGAAGGGTATAATGTTTGTTTTACTACAACAGGTATTTCAGAAGAGTCACTGCAGCAAGTTGTACAGTGAATGAAATGGATGAAAACTTTCCGTCTACTCACTTAAACAAGCAGTTAAGAACTGAATCAGTAAAGTAAGAGAAGTATAAATAAAATGGATCATCTATTTGCTGGGCCACACAAATTAACTGAATTCATTACATTCAATTGTGAATCAAATGACTCTTAAGTCTAGTTAAACTAGTAGTCCAATTAAATCAGATTATTTCTGCAAATGCAATGAGCCAGTAACCAAAACATGGGACAGCTAAAGTGATTTGTTCACCCCAACTGAACTGTATAAGTCAAGTGAGCCAAAGCTTCCTTCGGTTCAATTTTGGAATTTGGTTACATTTTGGCCCCATTTATCATACCCAGGATTATAGGTATTGGGGTTCAGTAGGGCTCTTTTGGGTTCAATCACATAGGGCTCTGTCACCGACCCACCTGACTTTCACAACAGCAAGCCCAGTCCAGGATTTAAACCCACTTATGCAAAGTAATAGTTTAGAAACCCAGTAACCAAAGAATCAGATGACTAAAGTGATTTTAGGAATTTGGGAAGGGTCTCACTGTCACAAACAATGGGCTCAATGAAGGGGACTCCCGGTCTATCACAAAGAGCCCTGACCTGACCATCACAACTGCAAGCCAGGGTCCAGGGTTTGAACCCAGGTCCTCAAGAAATGCTGATTCCAGCAGCTGGCTGTTACAGTATTTCATAACTGTCCCTACACAGGTGAGGAGAACAAAGACAAGTGCATCTTGCCTACAGTCAAGCATGTGTGCTGCTGGCTGTGGGAGCTACTTTTCATTGAGGGAACCATGAATGCCAATGTCACTGTGACATACTGAATCAGAGCATGATCCCCTCCCTTTGGAAACTGGGCTGCATGGTAGTATTCCAACATGATAACAAACCCAAACACACCTCCATAATTACCACGGCCTTGCTATAGAAACTGAGGATAAATCTCAAGCATATCTCCACACTTAAATCCTATTGAGCATCTGTGGGGGCTTCTCAAATGGAAGGTGGAGGAGCTCAAGGTCTCTAACATCCACCAGCTCTGTAATGTCATCATGGAGGAGAGAAACGGTATTCCAGTGACAACTTATGGCGCTCTAGTGAACTCCATGCCCAAGACAGTTAAGGCAGTGCTGGAAAATAATGGTGGTCACACAAAATATTGACACTTTGGGCACAATTTGGCCATTTTCACTTAGGGGTGTAATCACTTTTCTTGCCAGTGGTTTAGACATTAATGGCTGTGTGTTGAGTTATTTTGAGGGAACAACAAATTTACACTATTATACAAGCTGTAGACTGGCTACTTTACATTTTAAAGTGTTGTCCCACGAAAATATATAATTAAATAGTTCACAAATTAAAGGGGTTTACTGACTTTTGTGAGATACTGTACTGCACAGGAGCTTCTTAGATAATGTAATTAATATTAATAGTGATGAATCAAATCACTTAAAGCTTCATCATTATTGTGAATCAAGTGAATATCAGCTTACAAATTGATAAAAGTGAGACATGTGACTGGAGTGAAGCCTGAATTCTATGGGTGGAAAAAGTTACCATATTTTAGAGTGCATTAGAAATGGCAGTGTAAAACGAAAATGTGCCGAGTCCCTTTGTTGCGGATCCGTCAGTTGAACCGGAGGAGGTCATGTATAATAACTCACCATTGCATGCTCCTGATTAGGCCACCCGAGTTGGTTAATCACTCCATGGAATTAATCATTTAGTTTGTTAGTCTTTAAACACTCTGATACTGAGTGAAAATAAAGAGAGAACAAGAAGAAGCTCCGCCCTGCCACAAGAGCATATGAAGCATGGAAGTTTCAATTAAGATGCAGGGACGGAGTGGTTGTGAGAGGGGCAATGAAGGCAGCTGGCACATAAATTGGACGGTGAAGTTGAAATATCAGTAGGGTCCTTTGGAGTGTCCGAAGACGGCGAGGGGGAAGTGCTTAACGTGAGACGACCACTGAGCAGCGAGCTGGAAAAACTTCACATCATTCCACTCGATGCCATCTATAGACACTGCACACAGACACACACACAGACACACACACCATTTCATTTGTTCAGTGTAACAAATCCAGTGTACTGACCAATTGCTATTCTAATTCATTAATATATTAATAATCTTAATTATAATAGTTCCACACTACTTAGTTATATCTATTCAATTCAATTCAATTTTATTTATATAGAGCTTTTTACCATGGTGCATTGTCTCAAAGCAGCTTTACAATCTTTTATTATCTTAAAAGGCCAATGCCAAATTGAGCAAGCCTAGGGCAACAGTGGAAAGGAAAAACTCCCTGATAGTGGTAGGAAGAAACCTTGGGAGGACCAAGACTCAACAGTGGACCCGACCTCCATGGGTGGCCTAGATGTTAATTAAATAAATACAATAACAAATCAATAATAACAATTAAATTAGTAATAAAATAAATAAACTAAATTATAAAACAAAATAGATTATAAAATGAGTCCTCAGTGAGAGGTCCTTGGAGGCACATCGTCTCCTAATGTAGTATCTATCTATCTATCAAATATGGTATATAATCTATTGATATTATACAGTCCAAGACTTTATTAGTTACAGCTCCTTATTTTACTCTCATTGTTCATTTAACCAGTTCCCCTTACCATACAGAAGCACTTTGTAAATTTATAACTACACACTGTAGTCCGTTTTGTTTCTCTACATACTTTGTTAGTCCCCTTTACTCTGTTCTCTAGTGCTCATTGATCTGATAAATACATGGTTGCCAGGTCTTGCTTCTCCGCTTATTGTTTTGTTTCTTTTGTGCTTACTTACATAGAGCAGGTGGAGATTCTCAGGTTGGATCTGGCAACCTGGAATTAAATGCCAAACTGCTAAATAGGGTTTCGAACACTTTGCAGAGACTCTGACACGGGATGAATGTTCAGGAAAATTCAGAATTCAATTATTTAATATTAAAAGTTGAAGCTTACATTACATCTTTCTGTGAGATTATTGGCTGGTCACAAAGTTGCTTTCTGAATACTCAAGCGCATGTAAACTCCTTGATCAGATTACTGACAAATGTTCTGCAGTTATCAGATTAGTAAGTGCAGGTAAACACACTCACTGTTGTTGTGTTGGTGTGTTGGAGTGTTCAGGTCTTAAGATTAGAGCAAACATAGCAGTGCTGCTGGAATTTTTAAACACTGTTCACTCACTGTGCACTCTATTAGACACATCTACCACATTTTCAACCTTATGAAGTCAGAGACAGTAGCTTATCTGCTGTTACGCAGTTTGTGTTAGTCATCCTGTAATCCGTTATTAGTGCCTACAGGATGCTGGTGGATGGACTTTTTTGGGAGAGTGGACTATTTTTAGTCCAGCAGTGACACTGAGGGATTTGACAACTCTAGCAGCACTGCTGTGTCTGATCCACTCATACTCTACAACATGTTTACAGTGTTTATAAGATGCCCTCATCTCTCCAAGTGTGCAGAGGGAACTGGTCTGATTTAGGCCTTTGCTTCCAATTAGTAGTCAAGTGCTTCATTCACGAGGCCAGCACAAACATAATTATGCACAGTAATCAGTGGTGTTCTTATATTCTTATATTTTTCTTATATTTTTTATTATTTATGTATATACAGTCAATTCCAATTAATCACATCGGGACGCGATCGGTTTGGTCCTAATAACCGGCTGGTTCGATTAAACAAACATGCCCTATGTTACAAGACGAGACGTGCTAGGTAACATATTAAATGTTTATTAAACCTTTATTGTGTGATTTACATGTATAGCGAACGTACAACAAGAACTACTGTTGCTTACGAACTTTGTTTATTGTAACTTTGTTTATCTTCAACACAATGTATAGGTACTCAGCATGCGAAGCATAATACTGTAAAAAAAAAAAACAAGTTCTTACTAAATTCCAGT
>JAVSBV010160575.1:0-14560 GCA_033117975.1 Parotocinclus spilosoma | reverse complement strand
ACCAATGGAATTTGGTCGACTAGTAATTTTTTGGGTCGAACAACGATTAATCGATTATTTGCCGTCAGCCCTAATAGCGACAAAACTTTGTAACACATTTATAATATAAAGCAAGCCCGAGCGCAGATCTGTAGATTAGTCCTTGCAGTTTACACTATAGATGTAATAAAAAAGAGAGATAAATTAAGGGTTGCATCAGGGTGTGTAAGGGAGTAGGAAAGCTTGAGGAACACCTAAAGAAAATATATTTCGTAATGGAAACAAAAATATGGAAAGCAATTAAAGTGCTTTAATGGAATGGAATCATTTCATGAGCTCCACCTGTTAGACGAGGGATCTGTATTCATTGTTTATGTGACGTATTTGTAACTTATTTGCAACCAAAAACACACATTAAAAACCAAACCTTAGTTCACTTTGTCTAAATGTTCTGTACCGATTTGAGCAAATAATGTTTTTGGTGCATTACTTGTTTATTTAATGCTAAACTGATGGCTGTTAACATCCACATCATAGCTCTAATGAGAAACACAATTTTTAAGTGCATCTCTTTGACTGCGTTTGTATGATCTCTGTGCATTTCAAATTTAGCTTAATCTCTTGAACAAACTGATTTCTGTTATTTTCCCAGTGCGCCGTCCTCCAAAACCACCTCGCCCGTCCCTCCCGCTCACTCCTAAACCTGCTGAGCCTGCACCTGTCCACACTTTGATTGACCTGGATGAGCCTGACCCACCATGTGCCACACAGTCTCCCCCACACCAACCTTCGATTCAGACTGACTCTGCTGTTCACCATGCAGCTGCTTTGACACCTGCCCATGCTGACTCCTCTCAAATGATTCAGTCCTCCCCATTACAGTGTACAGTAAAGCAGCAGCAGGAGGGGTTGGCACCCCCGAGACCACGTCCTCGCTCCAGAGTTTTCTTGCAGCCGGCCATCAGAGAAGAGGTTGAGGATCAGCAAATGACGAGAGACGTCAGAGTTCAGACCTTGGTGCGGCTAAAAGACGACCCTGCTGAGAGCGTCTTTGCTAGATTTGGAGACGGTTCTTCAAATATAGCGTCCAATAAATATCTGCAGGAACTGCTGGATGTATTCGGGGGTGATGAGTACATTTGCCAAGACACCAAAAGTAATGCTAGTGAAGAAGAGGAAGATGACAGTTCAGAAAGTTTGTTTGCCCCTCTTGCGTCAGAACCATTGGAATGCGTAACCAGACCAGAACCACGACCGAGAACTAGGAACCCTAAACCCCTTGTTCTTCCAAAACCGCCCCACCTTACACAGGAGGTACAGGAGAGCAAGGACTCTTCAGAAGATGTTAAACAGAGTTCCAGCCCTCCGGCCCCTGCTCCACGACCCCTGCTGAACAAAACCTCCGTCTCCCAGCAGCATGGGAACAAAGCAGAGCAGAACCGGATGCCTCCACCCCCCAGACCTCCACCACTGTCCCGCAGGTCTGGAACACCTACTCGGACAGAGGGAACTTTGCTTGACCATCAGGCTGGAAAGAGCAGTGCAGATGATCAGGATAGGATCTCACCTTTACCCCCTCCCAAGCCAACACCAGTTCCAGCCACTGCCAGAGACAGTCAAAAATGTGAGTGTTTCATAACGAGGGCTTTTTATTCGTTGTACTTGGGTGGTGCATCTCTAAAGTTTCTCTAAAGCAAGCTCCTTGTAATGTTCTACCTCACTCACCAGGGTTGGCCGTGTTTTGTGGCCTGTGCTGTCATCATTTAGTAAATTTGCCTATGAAAATTTTTTTGGCTTTCGAAAAAATTGTACTTAAGAAGAAAAAGAAAGTTTAAATCTCTTACTCTACAAAAGAACATGAAATGTGATTAAAGCTTTCCTGAAATGCTCAGCCCTATTCCAAGCTCCACCCACAAGCTTTGTGTTTATTCATTTTGTACTAAACTAATCTTTGTTGTGTCTGGATTGTATATGCCTAGCCATAACTCGTGTTGCATTACCCTGCCCACACTTTATTGGATTATTTAAAGGTTTACCAAATTGAAAGTTTCTTTTATCAGTATGCCACCAGAAGACTGAGGAAAGTGTTTATTTATACTCTGCTCACAGAAATTATGGGATGTTTCATTTTGAAGTATCCCCAAATTTTTGCGAGCAGTATGTAATCTAATTAATCGTTAAGGTATAAAGAGTTTCACACTAAATACTTGTTAATAAGTCAAAACATACTATGGTTTACATTTGCATAAACACTTTATTGCCAAAGGTATTTGGACGCCCCTTCTAATGACTGATCTCTGTTAGTTCGGCCTTCTAACAGGTCCATCATTTGGAGCATCAAGATGTAGAATCTCCAAATACAAACATTGGGAGTAGAATGGGTTGTGCTGAACACTTGCTGTGTGTCCACATACATTTGGCTATATAATCTAGGTCTGGGATGGTCATACCAACAGATGTTTTACTGCAATGCAAAATGCATAACATTCATATATTCGTAATGAAATGTGTTTACAGAAACAAAGAATTGTAAGATGATGTGATACTTTTTTTTTGTGTCTTGCTCAGGTCCAGCCAAGCCCTCGTCACAAAGGAGGCCTCCTCCACGCACGCACACTCCTACACAGGTAAAGTATTTTCTCATCTCACAAAGAGGGTGTGTTCTATTGAAGAATGTTTCAAATTGTATTTTTGTTTACTTTTATAGACAATGAGCACTATTACCAGAATACCTGAACCCTTGTGCAGGGGTTTAGAGCTCAGATTCTTTTAACAATCTTAACCGAGATTTGTATGAGTTTACGTTTGGTTTTATCATGTTTGATCTTCCTCAGCTCTTTGGTATGTGCCTGTGTCTTTAAATAGCCCAGATTTGGCTTTCTTCCCACAACCTGTTGTGTTTGTGTTCTTGTGTTCAGTTCTCCTTCTTGTAAAAAATGAACCAGCAATGCAAACTGTTGGACTTTGTCTTTATATAGACGTTGTTTATTCATTGACAGACATGGCTGGAAAGCTATGTAAAAAAGTATTGTTTATAGGTTATTGTCACCCAGATTTGTTATGCCATGTTTTCAGTTCCTTGGCTGGTTCATGGACCGGCGTCTTGAGCGACTGAATTGGAGCCAGCATTAAAACTGAAGCACTTTGTGGCATTGCGTCTGAACCAATTCGATTTTGATGCTTTTGAAGCATTCCTCAGTAAGGGTTGCTGTATCCATGCCACACAGCAAACCTTCCACATTAGCAAAAACATGTACAGTGGGAGCAGCCCAGTGTGTACCCCCACCCCACAGACTGCTGATACGCAGGAACCTCTGGGGAAGCGGAAAATTCGGATAAACCCAACTCGAAACACGGGCTGCGTCCGAAATAGCATACTTCCACACTATACAGTACGCGAAAGCATTAGGCGAGAGCATGTAGTGTGTCCGCATACAAAGTATGCTTGAAACAGTACGCGAAAAGTCCCCGGATGATGTCCTCAATCGGCAGCCATTTTTAAGTATGCAACCAAAGCACTCTATCCTATCCCATGATTTAACTGGAGCAGGGAAGGCGTTCGAAGCTGATGAAGTAAAATAGCGGACAGCGCTAAGGTGACGGTTTACAAATTTCAAATGAACTATAAAAAAATATTTTTTAATTGAAAATATTTAGCAATGGAAAAATATTTTAAAGTCAAAAATATTTTTTTATAATTATAAATGTTGGCGAATTGGGCTTTTAATGAAATGACTTTTTTGTTGGTGGTGTGACGTCATGCAAGTCACATGACATTGGTAAGATGGCGGGCGTAGAGCAACCGAGGTTCTGCTTATACTGCATACTTGCGTACTTAAAGAGCGTACTGCTTTAACGGTCGAGCAGTGCGTACTGAGTCAAATTTAGTGCGTACTGTTAAAGTATGCGATTTCGGACGCAGCCTGTGTTTCTGTTTTGGGCCCCAAAAACTGCTCAGAGTTTCACAGAGTGAGAAGGACTTTCTGTTAAGACTTACAAAATGCATTTTCACATTGGATTTCTTACAGTAGGCTATGAAGTTGATTATCGTAATACTTTTTTTTGGTACCTAATAACTTTATGACCATTTGGAATTTAGAGTTAAACTAAATGACTTCCAGATTTTAAATATGTGCATTGTTTGCAAAGTCACATTACATTTCCAGTTCAGTTAAACCCAATATAAGATCTCAATTAACAGGTTTCCACTGCATTCTACTCTTGTATTCTTAGATGTTGGGTTTACATTAGCAATTTTGGGCTTTTTGGGCTTTTTCCAGTTGTGCTTTATTTTAGTGAGGGCTCTCTTGGCTTCCAAGCTGTTGGGTGCAGTAAGCCCTCTTGACCAAAGTTAATTTGAATGGTCCCATGAGAACTTAACATGCAGGCTAGTTTCCTGCTATATCCTGCTAGTTCTTTACAAAATATGGAAAGTCTCATGGTGACCATCATGTCAGCAGGAAAAGAAACTAGCCATTTCCCCCTGTCCATGTTGGAACTAGTCCTCAGTGTGGCAGAAGGGACACTTTATAAACTTCCCTCTCTTGTTCCGCTGTGGCTGCCATTGTTGAGATGCTGGCACCAGATCAAGTCTTGCTGAGTAACTGCTTGTGCCTTTACGTGATTCTGTAAGGATAAAGAAGCTGACCAGCTCTGTCTACCATAATATGAAATGGGTATAGGGAAATTAAATGGGTAGCCTACTTGTATTTATTTATTTGTACTTTGTTTCACAGGTTCTAACTAGATGGCCATAACAGCGCTAATGTGTTCTAGTATAAAGAGTATACAATTTTAACACAAGTTTTGTAGTGACTGGTTCTTAAACAATTAGAAGAGATCACATTCACTTAAGTCATCTTGCCGAATGACAACTGTTAGACTGCAAACAATTGATATTAAGCCTCTTGGCCACCAATGGGTTTTTTGCGCACTTGATTGGATATACAGTTCTGATATAACAGAGGACAGAAAACCAAGTAACCACAATACATAGAATAATGGTTATGTAGCTTTGTAGGCTTTATGTGTAACCCAAAACTGTCCATCAGTCACCATCCCTATAAGCTGCAGCATACTCTGCAAATCTGGCATAGTGGTTTTCACATGCCTGAAATAAACTAGGGGTTGGGGCTTTAAAGGAGGAGTTGGGTATTACATTGGGGTTGGGAGTGATTCATGACTTCTGTGCTATGAAATTAAACAATGTAGTTAACATTTAATAACAATGCATTTTGTGTACTGGTAAAATATCACCCATGACGTTGTGGAGCTGAGTATCAGGTGCATTCTATTCATTATGCAGTATTTATTCCACAGTGACTAATTAATTAGTATGTGTCATGTTCCTGCTTTGCAAATTAATTTCTTAATTTAATGGGTTTTTTTTTTATTGCTTTGAGATTTTAATGTACCAAAATTGCTGTTTATATGTGCGCTCGGTTGCAGTTATGGCCGGAAAAGCCCTAATCCACGGCAAGTTAGAAACTGCATAGCACAAAACGCGTCCATCGAAATGACAACACGTGTACTTCACTTAAGCGTGATGCAAGTTCAGAAACACGATGGAAGTACATGAATGGGATTTTCACATACTTGCTGGGATGTATACCGACGACATCCCTAGCAATCATAGTTGTAGGTAAATATAACTTGCATTCACTGGTCTGGTAGCCGCTGCTTTGTTCTGTGTGGTGTACCTTTAGAGGCACAGCATCATAATGGGTCATCTGAACATCTGTTATGTTGTGACTTGATTTGCATCGTGTGTCTGAACTTGCATCGCGTGTGTGTAAATGAAGCACATGCGCAACAAGCACATTTGATTGACGTGTTTTGTGTTTTGCAGCACGTTTCTTACTTGCGTTTTGGCTTTCCCAGCTACGACCACTGCAACAAAGCCCACTGCATTGCTTGAGTGAATATGCGAAGTGTGTAGTTCTTACTCTTCCGTTATAGAGTGCCATTGGTATGTCTCTTAAGAGATCCTCTCCAGACTGCAAGTAGACCAACTTAACCACTTTAATGATGGAAGAGGACTATTAAATATGATGCAAATGGGTGAAAGCTATCCTATAAAGCATCACCATTCTGCCACCTAAGAGCTTATCTGTGTTTCTGTCTCGGCATTCTGCTCTCTGGTACACCTAGTTAAGTCAGGTATATAGTGTGTACCCTGTATGCTATTCATCACATGTTGGACATTCTGCCTCTCCACAGTGGATCACCTCCACCCACGACTATTTCTTCATTATGTCCAAATTGCAGGCCTTGTATTTGTCAGGAACTAGTATCATCAATAAGACTATGAGGATCTAGCTAACTACAATAAAGCAAGAGTAAAATGGAAGTTCTGCTCTGCAACAATGTATATTCCTGATTTGATACTTCCCCTTTGGGCATACTCACTATACTCAGTTACCTTTACCCTGTCTGAGCAAGATTGCCCCCACCCCCCAGCTGGTGCCTGTTTCATTATAGTACTACTTTTTGTGTTGTGTTATTTAGATAATCTTTTGTAAAAACCCCTTCTAATTGGTGACTTATTTCAGCAACACTCATTTTTAACACAATCATAATATAAAGCATGCATTTCTGGATTCTCCGTAGATAAACTGTATGGATGGGGTTGTTCCGAATACTCCAGTGACACATTTATAGGTTTCACTTTCCAACAAGTCAGTAATAAAATGTTATGTTCAAATTCTCGTCGTTTTTGTTTGAGATCTTGGCTGGCTTGCACAGAACCTTGACGGCAACTAGAAAACTTGTGAAAATGCACTAGAATGCCAAAAGTGAGGCAGGGTTTATTATCTGAAATAAGAAATCATCAGCTGTTAGGTAAGTCTTCCCAAAATCTTACTGGAAACTCTTTTACAAAAACAAAGGCAGTAGATCGCAAGCTTAGGTTAGGTGGAAAACTCCGTAGTAATACCCATGTTTTGGATGCAATTGTTTTGGGTGTTCACAAACCCTTGTCTGTATATTAACGTCTTGTGGGTAGTGGTGGCTCACTGGGTACTGGACTATTTATCAGAAGCTTATGGATTCAAGTCCCATCGACAGAAAGCTGTCACTGTTGGGGCATCGAGGCCTTTAACTTTTTATGTCTTAAAAAGGCTGTCTGTAAAAGCGAATGCTGTAAATGTGAATGCAAGTAAAGTAAGACAGAGGTCAGTGATGTTGTAATTCAATTTAAATCCAATGTATGTTAATCTAAAATTGATTACAAAAATTAGGGGATATTAAAAAAAGAATACGAAGAGGATCCCACAAGAACTTCTGAACAATCTGATCCTGTCCATGCCTCATCATAGTCAGTGTGTTTTGGCCGTCATGGGTACATCATCATCATACACCCTACTGAACAGTGAATGTGTGGCCCTCTCGTCCAGTTTGACATACTTCTGTTCACCCCCATGAATATATAACTTGCTACTCAATCATAATAATGGAGTTTGCATCTCATTTGCATAATCAAATGACGCATTACTTTTTATTTGCTTTTCTGATTATCTTGATTAATGAAATAAAATCAAATGCTTCTTTTTTTAATTGGTTTATATTAATTTTTAAATATATCCTAATTTTTTTAACAGTGTATTTATATATTTATATACAATATAATTTGTATAAATTCTAGCATTACCAGTCTGAGTACCCTTCTTTTCCTCATTAAACACTCAATCTCCCATGAGGTTGTTTTTCAAATTAACTGCTTTTTGATGGCTTATTTTAATTGACTTCTATTTGTCAAACTACAAATTAGTTTTTAAAGGAGTTCACAAACACCACGTTTTACAATTTAAATCTGAGACTTCCTTAGCCTTCCTGATAGCAGTACATTCATTAGTATGATGTGAACCAAGACTGAACGCATGCTTGTTACTAACTATAACTAGTGCATGTCATGTCATTTAATAATAAAACTTGCCAAAATATTTAATACAGCAGAATGAAATTCTGATTAAACAAAGGAAATCTCTTCTCAAGCTGTGGCAGATACAAGATAATGTAGTTTACTGCCTAGCTGGCCTGTTCTGGCATGCCAGGAAGATGTGCAGCTCCTGATATCTTCTAGAAGACTGTAGAGGAACCACTTTTGTACAGGATGCTTTCATGCATCTCAAGTATCAGGTGCAAATCTGGTTGGGCCTAAGCCGCATTAAAAAGAATGTGCGTTTACATGCATCTCAAGATATATTGATTTTCCGATATGAATATGATTGTGCAGACTAGTAGCGAAGCCACATATTAATCTAATCTCTCTCTCCTGGACAAAAATATCTCATCCATAATATCCGTCTATACATAACTGGACAAACAATAATAGAGGATGTACAAAGCCGTCAAGAAACCAAGTAATTTGTTTTCTCATGCCCAAATTGATCTGTGCACTTGTCAAAGTTAAAAGTCACTGTCAGATTTATTTATATAGCACTTTTTACAATGGTGCAATGCCTCAAAGCAGCGTTACAGTTTATATTACCTGAAAGGGCCAATCCCAAATTGATCAAGCCTAGGGCAACCGCGGCAAGGAAAAACTTGAAGGAAGTAACCTTGGGAAGACCAGGACCCTAAACGGGACAGATCTTCCTTGGGTGGCCTGGATTTTAATTGTAATAGTTAAGTTTGCAATAATGGTCAAATTAAGTAAATAATATCATTTATATAAAATAATGTAAAAGATTTGAGATATTGAGTGCCTCAGCCGTAAGTCCTTGGAGGCACATTGTCTTCAGGAATCTAAATGATGGATGGAGTTACTGTGCTTTGTCGTGGCTTGGGCATGAAAACCAGCAGAGCGATGCTGAGTGTGTGGTGCTGGAGCTAGTACTGGGACAGCAACTTGGAGGGAAAAGAGAAAATGTAGTTAATTATTGGTTAGGAGCACAGAGTGTATTAACAATTACTGTTCTGCTAAACATGAATTCCCAGTATGTTGGCATCTTCCTCTTGCTTTAAAGTAATTGCAAGAGATGTAAACTTGTGACATTTGATGGAGTTTTGTAAATATGTCTGATTGGGGAAACAGTAGACAGTAAAGTGTAAATGTCACCGCCCAACGTAGTACTTGTCATGCAAGCATATCACTGTAAAGTTTTTCATGTTACGCAACACATAAGAATCACTCCTTGAAGTGTGTTTTAGTCTCCTGCATTGTGGCTGTATGGTGATGCCCAGCTAGCTTATTTTAAGTTTCAAAGCTTTTACAAGAGTGCTGACACACACTGAGGGTTCATTTAAAAAAAAAAAAAACCTGCAGTCTTAATTGCAGACATGGAAGATATACATTTGTGTTTTTCAAACAAACACACCACAGGGTTTGTATTTTAGGAATATGTACATTGTGAATATAAGCCTGTCTTCCTATTTTAGAGTCTGTGGCATCCCCCACACTGGGTGTGCTGTATGTTTGTAGTAATTCTAGATGAGGAAATCTGTATACTAGGTTGCTGTTTTAGCCACAGTAATTATGCTACAGCATCCGGTTCTTTAAAAGGCATTGTGCTAGTACCAGTTAGCCCATTCTTTCAGTAACTAGAAATTCTGATAAAAATAAACACAATGACTTTAGGTTTACTGTTCTGCGTTCTTTTGCATAAAGTGCCGTCTTTTGTATTCAAACCGTGCATTTAGCAGCACTCAGAGTTAATGATCCTCGCTGTGGTTTGCTACTATTTTTAGCTCAATGGAAACTGACATGTTGGGTTAGTTTGCTGAAGGGAGTGGTGGGCCACAGGCACATTTATTTTGCTCTACTTTCACAGCGTGTTAGGATCCTGCTCTAATGAGGGCCATTTTGCCATTTTCTCGCCCATCAGGGTTTAAAAGAGGGTTTATGGCTCCGAGACAAGGCTTGGAAGTGATCTTTTAACTTTTGAACTACCCATTTTGTGGCGGAGTGCAACAAGGCGCATTCACTGACATGTAGGAATGTTCATGATGTGATGTACAGTATGAATCGTGTACAATAATATCTTGCTTGTTGTTTTGACGATGTGTGAGCTGACATGATCGAGTAGGCCCTGTAGTCAGGTAGGATAGACTACTTTACAAGTGCATGCGGCATGCTAGCGTTCTAATTAAAAGAGCATGACTTTAAAAATTGTCTGTGCCAGAAGACAAAATACACCACCACCCCCTGGAGTCTGTCGTTAGATTTAATTGCTAGATAAGGTACAGTCTCTTAACTGAAGGTGGCTTGGCGTTGCTCAAAAGACGTCAGTCTGCAAACTGTTGTTATAGACAACGAACATCTAACTTATTTTACCATCTATGAACTAACCACTGTGTGAAATATGACTATTGTGACAAACTTTGGGAGCTGGCTGTCCATGACTTAAACCAGCTGTGAAACAGGAATTTGACCGAAATAGAAGCCAACCAAACACTGCCATAGTTGCATGGTAGGTTAGATGCTTTGCACATAGTGTTTTAGTTTAAACAGCAATATTAACACTGTGAAAACTTTTGAATACAGTTATTCATATCTTGTTACACATTTTGAAACACAGTGAGAACAGAACTTTTTTATGCCTTAAAGATCACCAGTGGGACATAGATTAAGATGTTTATAAGAAGGGGTTTTATATACTAGTAAGCAATCCAAGCAATTGTGACTAAAGGGTCTGGTGCAAGGACCCAACAGTGGTAGCTTGGCAGGGGTGGGATTTGAACCCCGGACCTTCCGGCCCATAGTCCAGTATCTCAACTGCTAGGCTACAACATTGAAATGTAATGGTCTAAAGACATTTATGTAGCTATAGCTATTCTCCTATTTAAAGGAACTTCCTCAGAAATTTGGATAGATGCATAATTTGGATTGGTTTTAGTAAAGTGTGTTACAATTGAGGCACGTCCCTGTATGGTTTATTTACCAAGCCATTAATCTAATGATTAGGTTGCATGCAAACTAAAAAGTGCAGTGAAGTGCATGTTGTGGACCTCTGAAAATAATTTGTTTCCACAGCCTTTTCACTCACAACCGTATGGGTGAAGTGGTCATGTGTTGAATGTGTTGGACTATGGATGATTCTCTTGAGATTAAGCAAAGGACGTGATGCAAGGAATGAACTGTTCAATTCAATGGTTGCTAAGCTCTCATAACATGGCGCAGTCACACATTTTGTCCTAAGTAATACCTTGCATACTTAGTTCTCTTTTCTTTTGGGTCCTTTGTGTTATATCACTACCCCCTTTCCTTCCACACTTGCTCCTTTTATACGATAGGAGTCACATGACCAGAAAGGTCCTCACTATCAATATTTCAGTCTGAATAAGGGGCTTTTTTGATTAGCATGTCTGGCCTTCTCTGCTTTTGCTCATCAGCCCTGAGCAGTGTCTAAGGCCCTGTAATTTGATAACTCAGGCTGAGATACAGCATGTTTGCTCGAGTTACAGCATGTCTTCACATGACATCATTAGGAGTATAAAAGTCTAGGCACCCCACAATTCAGTTACACTGGCAGAGGGCTGCCATAATAAAACCATTATCAATGCGTATTGATACTTCTTTTTTCTTTACAGCATGTACGTTTTTCTCACAGTAATTCCATGACTTCAGTTCTGGTCTTCTAGTAGATTGTGGGGGTCGCTGTGTCAGTAATGTCTGCCTTACCGTGAATTCCCTTTCAAGTGATTTCACAGTCACAGCTAAATTTCACGAGTTCAAAATCATTTGTTATCAGGTGGCCAGGATCGTCAGTCTTTTTCTCATCTTGATGTTCTGATTAATAATCAACTGTGTTTAAGATGATCAGAAGTCTTGGCTCATGCAAATAGTGATATAAACATGGTTAAACAACCAATATGTAAGCTCTCTCTAGCACCAAATTGGAAATTCCATGTGTTTTTAGTTGGCACAGGTAACAGGGATTTTTACAGTTCAGTAGGTGGGGATCTAAAGATGTCTGATCAAACAATCATCATAACACTTCATTTTACTGTGCTACATTAATTTTTAAACACATTTGGGCTATTTGTTTTGTATGTTTATAGGATTTTTTCATATGACTGCACTGAAATGTAAGGGAAATTAAAAAATATGTCAAATTTAAACATTGAAAATAAGACAAATCTTATGGTACATAATAATGACATTTTTTGGTACTCTTTGATCTTACATCACTTAAGAAGCTTTACAGTAGTGTATTTTACAGTTTGTGTGGATTACTATGCTGTTTTAATTTTCAAATTATTTGTAGGTGGTGTTTTTTTTCAAATGGAAGAATTATAATTCTTAAAATGCGTGGTCTGTGGCTTGTCTCTAGATAAGAGAGGTGTCAAATCTTAATCTTTTGAGTTTTTTTAAATTCTTTCAGTCTATCGTTAACATGAAATGTCTTCAAGACTGGATAAAATTCGTGAAATTTCTGGTTCTCACCAACAGAATACGAACATAAAATCCTTCTTGGCAGTAGAAGTTGCGATAGAGGTTGTAGTGTGCTTCATTCTTTCCGAACACGGTGGAAGCTTTTGCATCGCTTGTTTGTTTTTGTTGTTCATCACTGAACTGTTTTTCACTTTCTTATCTCTATGTGGACACCACAGACTGTCCAGGCACTGTACAGCGGAAATTCAGAGTTCCGCCTTTTGCGTTCTGCCAACATAATCAATTGACATTAAGAAAAAAGTTTAACTATACTGCTCACAAAAATAGGGGATTTTTTTTTTCAGTTTTCTGAGAATGTAATGACCCCTTTAGATGGTCCTTACTTTTTATTTTCTACAGATACACTGTTTACCCAAAACGTAATGTTGTTCTTACAAAGAGCTCTAAATTTACCTTAGGTCGTAGATGTTATTTTTAGAAAAGTGATATTAACAGTGCTCAGTCATGCACATGTGATATTATGGTCGCATGATGCACTTTGGGACCTTAAATAAAACGGAAAGAAAATATGCCTCAGTCATGTAGGCAGCACAACACAAAATATTAATCCTAATGGACCACAGTATAATTTAATTTGGTCTGTTTTTTTGAGTGTGTCATCTAATGGTAACACTGCTTGACCTTGCATAGCTAGTCTTGCAGAACCGTGATACAAGTTACTGCATGTTTTGCCTTTTTATGCTGCTTTAACAATTATGTCAAGTAATACTTTTTCAATTCTTGGGGATTGATATAATAGCTATCAGGTGGGTAGTTTATATTGTGTAGTATTGAGTTTGTTTTGATTAACACATTTTAAGATTGGTAAGGCTATTGCGTTTAAACCTGCCTTATTATAATGGACATTTATTGACTTAAAACATGATTTCGCATTTGTGAATCCTATCACATGTTATTGCCAGCATGTTTTAGTTTCATAGTCTCAGACAGTTTTCATAACCTACATTCAATCTAAGGTTGTGTGACATAATCCATCACAACTTAATGACGTTGATACAGTTAGCAATAAACTAGCCTTTTTGGTGAGCCTTTATGATGTTTCCCTGGGGTGCCATATTAGGGATTAGATTAGATTCCAATATATCCATGAGCATAAGGTCTAAACTGAGTTTTTGCTCATAATTGTTGGAGTGTTTTATAAGAATAAACTGAAACATTTTCATCCTCAGAGTAACTAAACTTTTCTCACTAGCTTTATGACACAGGATCAGGGAGTTATTCCAGAAAGCACATTTAGCAGTTTATTCTAGACCAGATAAGTCAGTATAACCTGGAGCGGTAGGGTTTCAAATTATTTATTTGTCTTTGGGCAATGTGATTGGAAAAAATAATTTTCTATCCGAGATTTTCAAATCTGAATTGGACCACATTAATGTGTGGTATTGAAATCAGATTCAGTGTTATGCATCTGTCTGAACAACCATGTTGGAATTCATGCGACTTTTACAACTCATCATTGGTTATATATGTGCACTGAGGAGAAGTGAAAATGCACAACAGCAGAGTGGGAGGTTTTTATTCGCGGCATAGCGAAGTAACAGTAGTCATAAATATTTGATGAGGTCTCTGTGCATACAGTATTAGAAGCCATATAGGAAATAAATAAAAATATTTCCGAATATAGCCACAGGAGGACATGGCTGCAGTGTCAAAGAAGAGTAAAATGCTTAAAAGGATGCAAGCGAAACATGCCCTTTAAAAAAAGCTGTTAAAGAGTTGCTTGTTACTGTTGACATTTTGTTCATTTAGCTCTAGATAACTGGTTCACGTGAAGCATTGCTCTTTTGCTCATGCACACCGAGGAGTCTTACTTAGGAGAACATATGGTATGCTTCACGGCTCCAAGATCCTCCCTTCCATCCCGATCCTGATCACCACCTGTCTGGTGTTTGTATGTTCTCCCACTGTCTGTGTGGGCTTCTCTGGGTACTCTGGTTTCCTCCCACATTCCAAAGAAATGTTGGGTAAATAGATGTTTCCACAGTGCCCTTTAGCGTGCGTGCGTATATATGTGCGTATATATATATGTGTGTGTGGGGGCATGTGTGTGTGTATGTATGTGTGTGTATATATATATATGTGTGTATACGTGTATGTATACATGTGTATATGTGTATACGTGTGTGTGTATACGTGTGTGTGTATACGTGTGTGTGTATACGTGTGTGTGTATACGTGTGTGTGTAT
>JAVSBV010160556.1:0-14561 GCA_033117975.1 Parotocinclus spilosoma | reverse complement strand
TTAGTGATGGGTTAGGAGCACAAAGTCTATTATCCATTACTGATGCCTTGTGCAGCATGAGAACTCCGGCAGCACTACTATAGCAGCATAGCTAAAGGATGGAACCAGAATTTAATAGTCTAAAACTAACTAAAAGCCTAAGTAAATAAGAAAGCCTAGACTTAAAGATTTCGAGTGTGTCTGAATCTGACTAATGTAAGAAGTCACTTAGGTGACTAGTAAATCCTAGGACATGTAACTTTAAGTGTCATGAAAGCCAGAACCAGCTTTGACTGCAAAAATGTATTGTGAAAGATCTGAGCTGGATTGAATCTCTGTTTAGACAAAACAGATCAGATAACATCAAATACGGAGCGCAATAAAACATCGACATTAGACTCAGGCAGAAAATCGGAATTAAATCTCAGACTCTTGTAGAGTGAATGTATCCAGACATGCACCAGGGTGAAAGCTCACCAGTTCCAGCACCACATGCTTAGATGTTACTCCACCTTAGCATCACTTTACTGGTCTTCATTAACAGAAACCAGTCCGAGGTCTAGCCAGAGTGCAGTAACTCCCTCCATCAATTAGTTATTAGAAGACGACGCACCTCCAATAACTTACTGCTGAGGACTTATCTTAAATGTTATTATGATTTACATTTTATTATTGATGTAAATGTTATTATTATACTTAATGTTACTATTAATGCTACTTATTTATTTTAGTTGGCGTCTAGGCCACCCATGGGGTCGGGTCTCTTTTGGAGTCTTGGGCTGCGTCCGAAATCACGTACTTTGACAGTACGCACTAGATTCGATCAGTACACACTGTTCGACCGTTACAGCAGTACACTTTTTAAGTATGCAGTATGCAGTATACACAGAACCTCGGATACGCCCGCCATCTTACCAATGTCATGTGACACATGACGTCACACCACCAACAAAATTCGCCTCCATTCATTTCATTAAAAGCCCAATTAGAGAACATTTATAATTATTTGAAAATATTTTTAAATTGAAATTTTTTTTTATATTTAATTTAAAATTTGTAAACCGTTACCTCAGCACTGTCCGCCATTTTACTTCATCAGCTTCGAACACCTTCGCTGCTCCAGTGGAATCATGGGATAGGATAGTGTGCTCTGGTTGCATACTTAAAAATGGCTGCCGATTGAGTACGTCATCCGGGGACTTTTTTGCGTACTTCGTAATCGGACACACTACATGCTCTTGCCTACTGCTTTCGCGTACTGTATAGTATGGAAGTATGCGATTTCGGACGCAGCCATAGCCTAAAAGATCATAGCCCCCTCATCCATTACATGCTGGGGTATTCAGATATGCAATTTTCCCTATTGTTTCTGAAGTTAAAGGGTGTCCTGTGTCTTTTGACTTACCCTGTACCTGTATTTTGTAGTTCTGCTATTACAGACCCTAGTCCATCTGTTTCACTACATACATACTTTGTCATTTGTTAGTCGGACCACCACAGGGGCCCTGCAGACCAGGTACTATTTGGTTGGTGGATCATTCTCAGGACTGCAGTGACTCTGATGTAATGTTAGTGTATGTTGTGCTGGTATAAGTGGATAAGGCACAGCAGTGCTGCTGGGGTCTTTAAACACCTCACTGGGACTGAATAAAAATAGTCCACAAACCAAAAATGTCCAGCTGCCATCATTACTGTGAGTGTGTGAGTTAACAGCGTTGAAAAACTCCAGCAGCACTGCTGTGTCTGATCCGCTCCCATCAGCACAACACGCACTAACACAGCACCACCACATCAGTGCCACTGCAGTGCTGAGAATAATCCACCACCCAAATAGTACCTGGTCTGATTGTTGTGACTTATACCATGGATTTTTTGCATGATCGGTATATTTCTCTTTCACCATGACCAAAATTTAAATACCTGACAAAGTTATAATCTCTATAATTTTTTTTCTTTTTATCAAGGAAGTGTAAAATGGAATTCGTAAAGCTTTTTTCTTCCATGTGTCATTCCTTTTTTTTTTTCTTTCAATTATTTATTTTTCATTTTCACAATATAATTACCAACATCACAAAAACATCAAGGAAGGGAAAAAACCACCAGGACATAAATAAAGTAAAATGAATAATAAATGACTACATGATTATATATCTGCTTCAGCCGGTTCTAGGTAAATACACATATAATGAAATGAGATATTAACAATAAAAGTAATGCAAGTTAATGCATACAGAGATAAATGTACAACGTCCGAGGCCTTGCAGTATAATCAAACAGATCAAGATGTGACCATGTGTCATTTCTGAGTAAAACTGCTAACCCTTATGATAGCAAAGTTTGGTGCAAGTGAGTGAATGTGAAGCTTTATTGCTTAGGGTTTACCCTGTAAAAAAGCATCAGAAATGTCATAAATTTAGAGTAAATAATTTTTATAACAAGACACTGCGTGGGTTTACTCCGGGTACTCCGGTTTCCTCTCACAGTCCAAAGACATGTGTGTTAGGTTAATTGGTTACTCAAAAATTGGCATTGACTTGTGTATATATGTGACTGGAATTGAGATGAACTTGTGTATGGATATAACCTTGTGTGTGTGTCGCTTACGTGTCCACTGATGCCGATGGCGACGTTAAAGAAGCTAAATCAATAAATAAATAACTTGCTAAATCACACCGTGGCTACACAATGAAACCCTTGTTTAGAAATTACCTCAGTATAAATTGATAGCATAACACGAAAATTACGACTAATTTAACTTAGTCCTCTGTAGATGCTGTCTGTAATACATCTTTTTTATTTCACATTTAAAACCTTAAACCATTAGTAAATTGGAGTACATTTATTTAGTGTATTTTGTTGTTATTTTAGTGCTCTTACATTTAGTGTTTTTTTTTTTTTTTGTTGTTGTTGTTTTTTTTAACATTCCTTGTTTGATTTTTATTTCTTTTAGAATGTCTGGAATGGCTGGTCTTTTCCGACTCTCTGTCTGGATCAGGGTATAGTATTTTTTTATTGGCTTTTGGTATGTTGAAAAGGTTATAAAAACGCCTCTAAAGATTTTGAACTACAGCAATCTGCAGTCAGGCAGATGGTATATAATTTCAATGAACTTCTGTACCATTGTTATCTTTCCCTAAAGATCACTTCAAGAACACAAAATGTAATAAGCTAAGCATGTTGGCACAAGCCTCTTAGCCCAGGTGCCTCGCAGATCTTCGGTTCAATACCGATTTCAGATTCCACTTGGGTGTAGTTTGCATGTCCTTCCTGTGTCTGCATGGGTTTAGTCTGGTTTCCTCCCACATTCCAAAGATATGCATGCTAGGTTAATTTGGGGCAGCACGGTGGCTCGGTGGGTAGCACCACTGCCTCACAGCAAGAAGGTCCTGGGGTGGAGCAGCCTGGGTCCTTTCTGTGTGGGGTCTGCATGTTCTTCCCGTGTCTGCGTGGGTTTTCTCATTGGCTGCTCTAACTTGGTCCAGTCTTTATGTGAAAGACTTGTAGTGATGCATTTGCTCCTGTCGTGAATAGTCACTGATGCCGATGCAACATGAAATAAATAAATCAAATACAGTCTGAGGAACTAAAAATCTCTCTCACACTAGCTAGTGTTTCTATTTATCTATCCACTGTCAGGAGAAACGGAAGAACAATGGCATTCATGACAAGATTGAAAGAAGAAAACCCTTGCTCTCTAAACAGAACATTGCCCGTCTGCTAAAGATCACATGCACACCTAAGCACACAAGCACAAAGCTGTTCTAACAAGTAATGGTTAAAGAAGAACAAAGTTAATATTTTGCAATGGCCAGGTCAAAGTTCTGATGTTAATCCAATAGAAGGATGTGAAGCAAGTAGTTCATGTGAAGGAAGGTTCCAGAGCTGAAGCTGTTCGGACATTCCTCTAGGCAATATGGGGTCATTAATGCACAAACGAGTCACACAAGATAACTATAAGAATGGGCTCACATACCTTTTTCCTCGCAAATAATTATGTAATATTAGATCATTTTCCCTAATAAATGATCAAGTATAATTTATGTTTTTGTTTGTTTAATTGGGTTCTCTTAACTACTTTTAGAACTTCACAAACTTTTAAGCATCGCTGTAAAAACATGGTAGCATTTATGTCCCCTTGACCTAAATACCATCAAGCACGGGGGGACACCTGAAGACAGAGGAAGCCGCTGTTGTAAACTTGTAGGCTATTTGTCATCTAAAGTTAATACTGTCATTACAGCAAAAGGACGTACCTAACAAATAGCAATACATTCAAAAATTTATGAAAATATTTATTTTCAAGGATGCAACATTTAATAAAATTGTCGTGTTGAGTATTAATGAAAAGCATTGTAATCAAACTGGAATGTAAAACAGCAGCATTTTCACTCATGACTTTTGGTCTTCTTTACATATACTGCTCACAAACATTAGGCAATACTTAAAAATGAAATATCCCATAATGAAATCTCCCCTAATTTTTGTAAGCACTGTAAATACAGTCAATCCCAGATTATCCTCATTTCTTAAAATGGTTATAAAACAATAATACGTATTTGAAAATGAGCCTTACCCAGTACATCCACAACTGTCATTTGCAGATTGGGTCAGGGTGAAATGCTGTAATATAAAATAAACAGCCTATTATCTCAGAGTTAACCACTCAATAAAATGAAGAGGAGGCTAGAGTTCGAGGATGCGATTTTATGAAACCTGATTAATTCAAGGCGCTCAGTAATACCATCGCCCACCAGTGAAGAAACCTGGTCCTAGTAGTTCCTTCAGGCTAGACTTGGCCTCTTATACAGATTTAACTGACTGTCTAAATCACCAGAGACTGGCTGATGAATCATCTCCCATCAGAGCAACAGCAAGCCCTTCCCAGCCCTGAAGTGTACTAACCTGCACCCCCTGTTCTCAGGGATTGTGAAGCTTCTGCGTCTCTGACCAGGAAAAAGTGTTTGTGTTTTAAATTATTTGTTATCATGAGATATTGGAGTTTGGATTTTGAGTTTTAAAAGTAATACTTAAATTAAACTTAAATAATTTAAGCAACAACGTCCATGTCAAGGTAATGTGTTGATATAAGAAACGCACTGTGCAAGAAACAATGAATATCTGAACTCTGTTTAAAATGGGTTTTTTTTGCGTCAAATGTAAGTAAAATCACTTTGAATCTCATTTCAGCAAGTCCACACTTACCTGACCAACACTCTTGGTATTCCATCGTGGGGCTCGTATGTAATCTTTGCCATCATCACACTGTTCCTGGGTCTTCTGCTCGGCCTGGTACGTTGAAAGCACTACAGTGGACTTGTTTTACTTGTTTATGTAAGAAGCATTTTATCGTATATATCGAACCTTTCTCAGACTGAAGGACACTTGTGTAAAAAGGTTTAACATAACATGCCTAGTACCTAACATTTTCTCATGCTGGAATGTGCTTTCTGGACTAGGAGTAACTCAGAATCTGTACATGGCAAAAAGAGAAAGATAATGTAATAAATAAATAGGAAAGTACAGTATAGGTGCAGGTGTGTGAATAATAATACTTCTCATGCTTGTGTAATCCTTATCTGTTGTAGAACACTTTTTGAAAACATACTGGGTGTTCACTTTAATGCCTGTTGTTTTTAAATCAGATTCTGGTGCTGATCGCTGACTGCATCTGCCCATCAAGGCAAAAGTATAAAGAGGAGAAAACAGGTAAGGCTCGTTATCCAGCTCATATCATTCCCATTATTAGTTTGCTTATTATTTGCTCATATTATCAGTTTGGTGTGTCTCTTTCGGAACTAAACTGGAATATCAGTACAAATTAACTGGTGAAGTCATTTTAAATGTAGCACCAAGGCCAGCATGTTGTAATTTCAGCTCAGCTCTTAATGGTTTTTATGTAAATTATTTAGCACAGACAGAGGCGCTATGTCCTGGTTGTGCAACTGCCATTTCAACTAAAGTAATCACAAAAAAAAGTGTTCTTATTGTTAAAGAAGTATTCCAGCAATTTACAATCTTTTCTTCAAGCACCATTTTCATTTCATGTGGCAGTTTAGCGTACAAATCTAATACTGGATCAAATGTAACCTGTTTTCCAGTTGGTCCAGTGACATGTTTTATAGATGTGTTTATTGGCTATTATGCACTCTTAAACCTTTAAAAGAAATGAAACGCTTTTACATTAAGCCATGGACATTTTGCATACATCTGCTCGCTTCAAGTGAACTTTAAAAGGTTTTTGTTGAACTCCTATTTAGCTTCTGGCGATGTCGCAAATGAATTCCATAATTTCAAGAAACATTAACTTCTTTCGAATGTTTTGTCTTTCACTTCGTTTAAGATTTTGTGTGGAGTTTATGGAGCCTATAAAATCTGAGATAAATATTTTATAGTAAATGAAATATTTATAATATGATATAAATGTTTGTGGTTAGACCACTCCTAAGAGCACAAACTAGTGACCACCAGTGTTAAATTCGACAGCCAATTTTGATTTAGTTTTAGTCATGATATAGTAAACTGCGGTCTCTTTTTAGTCAACTACTAATAGTATTATAGTCCACATTCCAAAGATGTGCAGTGTTCGTAAACAAGTTAATTGATTTCACTAAATTGACCTGACCTCTGTGTATACATAGGACTATTTTTTAAATAACCTTGTGCATGGATGTAACATTTGTGCTGCTGAAAAGGCCATTGATTCTGACAGCATCGGTAAATAATATAATAAAACAAAATGGAGCATAGAGACTGTTCTTAATATAAACTCTCACACTGTTCTCTTCTATCTCTACCTTTCCAGTTGTGTATGTGAAAGGAGAAGGCTCCGATTATGAAGTGGATGACACAGGGGACAAGCATACATCTGACCTCGATAGTGAGAGACTATCTGGTGATGATTCTGCCGAGGAAGAAGGAAACCCTGGTACCAAAGCTGCATTTGGTAGCGCTGACCCTTCACCAGAGGCTTTAGTGAGGAAGAGGAAACCTAAGGGACCAGAGGACACTTAACATCATTACAGGCTAGAAATCTGAAACTACTTTTTACACCCAAATTGAGAAGCTTTGCATTTACAGGGCAAAGCTGAATGCTGGCTGTAAGTGCCGAACTCTTTTCTTTAGATGTACAGTGTTAAACTGCAGTATTTCTCGCATTCAAGCCGTCCCTGCTTCAGTGCACATGCCAAAAATGGAGGCTGAGTATTAGCACAAACTGTAAAAACCAATTGTAGTTGCTTAAAATTTGTCAGGTGAATTTCTTGGGGAAACATTTTTATATTTAAATATTTAGCACCAAATCTTTGTTAAACATTGTATTGAGTGTGCTGAAACGAACGTGTTTGAAATGTCTCTGCTTGTTCATTGTACCTAATGACTGATTTTGCGTGCTTCGTTACATTCCCGCAGTAGGCTTTGTGATCGGCTAGAGCTGGAGTTTTATTGTAATAATTTAAAAGCCTAAGCCAAAGTGAAAGAACACATCTTATGTATACCAGGTATCCACACTGGCCATTATATCACCTGTAGCTACAGAACAGGTACACATTGGACGTTATGCAATTACCTTTATAGTCATAGTGTTTTGTATGATTTCCCACAATAGTATATTATGTATTTTAATACCATAACACTATACCATCAAACACAATATAATGATGGTTAGTTGAACA
Organism: Parotocinclus spilosoma; assembly: GCA_033117975.1. Classification (NCBI taxonomy): domain Eukaryota; kingdom Metazoa; phylum Chordata; class Actinopteri; order Siluriformes; family Loricariidae; genus Parotocinclus; species Parotocinclus spilosoma. The sequence goes on along the minus strand of JAVSBV010160556.1, from coordinate 6,912 downwards.
TTTGTCTATCAGTGCTGTGTAGCAAAAGTAAATGTCTTTCCAAATAGATAATTATCAGGCACCTTTTAGGTCTTTTGATTTAGGCACATGCACTTTTAACAGATGGGCAGTAATTTGGGAAACTAACCACAGGTATGTGCAGTTTAACATTCGCATTACGTTCTGTGAAACAGGACGTTGTCTGAAATGAACACTACACATTATCATGCATAGTGTTAAAATACATTATATTAATGAAAACATTATAAAAAAATATAGTGTACTGTGCGCTATTGTACACCGCAGTAAAAAATCTATAGGGAAGTGGTTTGTAGTCCACAATTGTCTTTCATGTAATTTTGTCATCAGTCATGAAACGCACTGCTTTCTTATTGGCCATTATGAAAGTGTTTTGGTGCTTAGTCGGTTCATTACATTATCCACATGCGTTATAGACATCATTAAGTGCTACCTAACTGTTCTCAGCAACCGGGCTAATAAAAAGCCTTCATTGCATTATATCTGTGATAGGCAGAACCAATGCTGATTAGAAACACAATTACCTTGGCAACTTTTGGGGTGAAAATACTTCCTAATCCTTTTAATTGGAATCATTTTATTTGGAATACTTTTTAAACTTACTTTAGACGAGTCCTAAAGAGGAAACAATGTTTGTAAATAATTTTGTACATTCAGTTACCATGTTCTGAGTGCAGTGTGCTACAGATTACTGTGGGAGAACTCAAATTTTATAATGAGAGCATGATTACTGCCTCTGGGTTTCTTTAATTAATTAACACATTTAACCTCCTGTGCAGAACAAACACCGAACATGTGACACTATACTATCTGCAAAACATATAGTTTTGGAAGGTCCCATGTACCAGAATATAAGAACGAACCACTACCCAGCAACAAAAATGAAAGAACTCTCCTGCAGTCATTTACCAGGTTTTTTTTTTATTCCTGGAGGAAATTAGGAACATTAAAATATATGATAATGTTAAGGTGCGCTAGTAAGGAGCCGGGGTGGCTATTAAACTACCTTATTCCTCCTTTCTTGCATTGTTTGTGCCATTTTAAAATAAAAAAAAGAACAATTAAAATAATAAATCTTCATAATTTCAATGCTAAACACTAACGTGTCTTATGGCATTATATATTCTAACATTAAGCCTTAAAAAATTTACTCACTGTATTAAATCACCCTGAACTTTTTTAATTGTTTTTATTACACCATGTAGTGCAATTGCGCTTTTGAACACTAGAGTGCATTGTTTTGCATTGTTTACTTTTCAGAAAAAAAAATTAACTGCCTTTTATCAAATGTAAAATTACCAATCATAATCTCAGTATCGTGAAATAAATTGAATCATGAGCAGAATGTATTGTTACACCCCTCGTGGTATGGTATGCATAATGTCTAATAGTAAGAGTACACTGGGGTTGCCAGTCCCAGCTGCACATTACCATGCCAACACTGTGTTGGTGCGAAAGATCCACAACCGAATATACAATCTGTCCAGTGGCTTTATTCATGGTATGTGGTAGGTGATAAAATGGTCAGTGAGTGTACCAGAACATGAGAACAAAATCTTTTTTTAACTTAAGATGTTAGGTTATGAATGTCGAACCTCTGACTTGTTACATATGGGAATACTTTTTTGCTGTTTATGAAGTGTAGTCCTCAGCAGGGCTGAAAGTTTATCCACAAAGCGCTCCTATCCCTGCAGGTGTCCAGTCCAACTAAGAAACACCAGTATCTATTTTAGCTTAGTTTTCTTAATTAGTTCTTAAATAGCCCTAGTTTGTGTGAGTAACTGTGGCTTTGTTGGCGTCATGTCCCATAGCCAGACCTGCACTTTGCTGATAAGCTTTCACGCTCAGGCCATAGATGAAGTGCATATGCCATATATACTGCTCACAAAAATATCCCCTAATTGTTGTGAGCAGTGTAGTATAAAGTATCCAATACTCCAAAGTGTTGGGCCAGTCATTTAAAAAAAAAATTCCAGTAGCTTGTCTTAATATTTTTAATGTTTGTTGCATAAATATGCAGATAGTGTTGTTAAATAGTAAAATTGTCATTTAGAATTTTGTAGCGTAAAACAACTACAGCCACTTGTACTGGCTGTAGGTTAAGATGATATGGATTATGCAATATTTGAGACATGATCTTTTTGATACTATTGAGTGACTGTTATTTGAATTATATAGAGTGTAATGCAAATGTCTGGGAACACCAAGTCAAAAGAAAGAAAGTACTTGGCCTCTGCAGGAAATAAACCTAAATATCTATTTATAAACATTTTATTTGGAAAATAAATTTGCCATCCTGAAACCCAGACTGGACTTGCTGTGTTTATGAAACTTTGCCAATGACTGCCACCTGTCCAGGGTGTACTTCTGTTTGGGCCCTGTGAATTTTGTGATAAATATGTCATTTACATGCATGTCCTTTATCAGGCGCTCCAAAATGACTTACTACTGATACCATTGTACAGTCCAAACAACTGTGGGTTAAGGGTCTTGCTTAAGGACCCACCAGTGGCAGCTTGGCAGCACTGGGTTTTGAACCCTGGAGTTTCCTGTCCATATTCCAGTATCTTAATGTCCAAGTTACTACAGTCCTAGTGATGGTCTCCAGAACTTACCAGGATAAGCAAGTGTTAATCATAATATTTTGTGTTGTCTGGTGACAGAACAGTGTAAACACGCTGGGCATCGGTCTGTGTCCTTCGGACAACCAATTGTCTCTTTCAGGGCACACTTGTACCTCAACACTTTAATGTCCAGGATGGGATAAGCATAGGTGGTGCAGTTGCAATTCTGTAATGTGGAGAATCAGTTCAATTCCCAGTGGTGTCTTCCAGCCAGATACCATCTAGTACGACTGTACGATGTGCCCATTGTAATTGTCTATATATTATGGGACACTGGGATTCACATTTTAACTTAAAGAAATAATTGAAATCAGTGAAGTCACCACAGACCACTAAGTAACTCTGTGTTGCCTATGCTACGCAATATACAGATCACATGCAACAAACCAGACAAACTCAACACACGTGTCCACCCACAACCCCACACACATGCACCATAAACACCACACCTACACTTGCACAAAATATTGGGACATAAGGCCACATTTCCACATTTAAAACATTGTTGTAGTTCCATAAGGAAATGTAGTTCTAGCTGAAGTCTGTTCTCTCTAGAGTTTAACTTAACTAAATACAATTTGACCAGGGGTATCCAAACTTTTGCATAAGACCTTTCTGTTTTTTATACAATGCCAAATTCTATCTGGACATCATTGTTTTAGCATGTTAGTGTAAAGTTCAATGCAGTATGTACGGTCCCATTGATTGTGTGTATGCATATTTTGTAATAAATTAAATTAAAGAGTATGTATGTGCCTCAATAGGAATTACAGAAAGTACAAGGTTTACCAGTGTCTTTGATATAATTTTTGCATTGAGTTAATATACAGATTGCATTTGTTTGTTTGGACAGTGTCCTCATCTGAACCTGGATATTGTGTGGGATCCAGAAAAAAATGAGCACTGCATCACTGTTACATAAAGCTGCAGAGGAGGCTATATAGCAAGAAGGATTCAAACCCCCAGGAAAACTAACAGCCTACGCACCAGAGTGGTGCAGGTTTTGTGCTCAGAGGGAGTTCTTTACTCTTGAGACAATATATTTCCATTAACCCTTTGCCATATGACTGTGTAAAGAATTGTGTTTTTGGTAATGCCATCCGGATTTCCACAAGGACTGCTATTTCTCTTTTTAACTACACTGCTCACATAAATTAGGGGATATTTCAAATTTTTGTGAGCAGTATATTACACATAACACATAAGTGCTGTTTTTAGAGACAACACATGGCACTGGTTTTTATTCAAACTGTGTGGGTTGGTCAATATGTGCATGAATCCTATGTGAAAAGATCTTTATCATGAGCAACAGGGCAGTCAGTTGGGAAATGCCCCTAAAGTTAACTTTTCAGAGTTAATTATTTGCCTGTAGTGCACTGATCCCTGTGAAAGGTTGCAGTGACAGAGATTGAGGTTTACCTTTCAGTAAACATGTCTGACAGGCCTGTTTGTGTTGGTGATTTCGAGCTGCACGCTAAGAGAGTTTTACCCAAAGCCGTCTTTGACTATTATTGCTCTGGAGCAGATGATCAGGAATCCCTGGCTGATAACATTGCAGCTTTCTCAAGGTACGTACCATCACAGCTCAATAGAAACTGCAGAGGAACTTCTTAATGTGTTGGATTGAAAAGTGTTCATTGCAGTTTAAATCAGTTGGTTTAATATGGATAGGTGGCTTCATTTTTAATTGCACACTTGCATTTTTAGTAATTTGTACGTGATTATATGTCCCATGTAAACATACCTGCTGCTGATGAAATTAATGGCCTTTAATTTGGAAATATTTTTCCTTTCTCCATCCATACTTATATGTCAGGATTGCAGGGGAATCCAAGCCTATTCCAGTGCAGGGTCCGCTTTGGCAGTTTCTGTTAAAGAATTGTTCTATAATCCACCTTCCAGCCTTCTCTCCCTCAGGCACAGCCAATCATGTCTGTATAATGCCTGGCCATAAGGCTCCACCTGGTCTAAAACATCGGCCGTGGACTACCGAATAGCTCCCAAGCCAATACATGTTTTCCTAAATATTTTATTTTAATATACAGTATAGTTTTGTATTGTATATAATACTGTATTTTTAATAATTGTATTTTAATAGTGACTATTAAGATTATGACAGCTGTTTTTAATTCAGTGTTTCTAAGCATTTAAGTTTCAAATCTATAAAAACAGTTATGTTAGCTTAGAAATCAGATGTGTTAAGGTGTAAAATGTAGAGGTTGTTTTTGATTAAATTGTTTTTATTTTAAATTCATACAATAAAGCGTAGTCTCAAAGCAGCTTTACAATTTTAGATTATCTCTAAGTTACGAGGCCAATTTCAAATGGTTCAAGCCTAGGCCAAAACCCTAGGTTTAAATATTAAATGTTTTAAGAAAGAAACCTTGGGAGGTCCAAGACTCAAAAGACCCAATCCAGTTGGTTGACTTGGATGATATATGTAAGAATTATCTTTGTGGGTAGCACTGCAGCCTCACAGCAAGGGTGGAGTGGCCTGGGTCCTTTCTATGTGGAGTCTGCATAGATTCCTCCCTGTGTCTGTGTGGGTTTACTCTGAGTACTCTAGTTTCCTCCGACAGCCCAAAGACGTGCGTGTTAGCTTAGTTGGTGTCTTTAAAGTGGCCCTTAGTGTGTGACTGTGTGTGTGTGCCCTACGATGGATTGGTGCCCCATCTAGGGTTGTTCCTGCCCTTGCGCCCAGAGTTTCCGGGTGGGTACCGGCTGGCCCGCGCCCTTGCGTGGGTTAAGCGGAAGATAACGAATAGTGGAAGGCATAATTAAAGTAAGATAGGCTAATTATTAAGAGTATAATAAAATAAAGAATATAAAAGCTATCATTTATAAGCCTATACAATATTTACTGAATTATAAAATTACACTTGTAATAAAAAAAATAATTTGGTTTGACTCCTCTGATTTAACACATTTTAACTAATGCAATACATATATAATAATAAAACATGTTAGAGTATTACTGATGTGCCTTAGTGATTCATTATAAAATGCATACTGTTTAATGGCACATCAACAATACATGCTTTGCTGGATATTCACATAGATGAGTGAAATTCAGCTACCATGGCTATATGGGCCTACATTTGAAAGTTTGGTCAGTGAGTAATCTTCTTGGATATTTCTGTCAGCTTAGACTTAGTGGGTCCTCCAACTTTCTCTAAAGCTGAAGCCAGGTAATAATTCAAACAGCCTTTGTTAAAACCTTTTTAAAACAGATGGATATTTTTCCCCCATATAAATTACACTCTCAAATTACACAGTCACACCAACGCTGTGGCGAATTACTTTTCAGGCATTACGCTAATAGCCATTCCATTACAAATGTGCATCAATCACATTAATTTACAAACTAAAAATATACCTGACTGTTTTACCACCACACTTTTGTCCCACAATGTTCCAGTTTACATATTTGGGCTCAGAGAGAGTTATCATTATGGATATTTCTCCCATCTTTGACCACTTTTCTTGGCTGTGTGGGCAGTCGCAGGCCCAGAGACCAGGGGAGGAAAGTGCCCTACAGCAGTGTCAACAAAAAGTAAAGGCTGTCATTATGCAGATAAACAGAGCTGCATTATTTATGGTATAATCAAGAGCAGTCGTGAAGCCCAGAGTCCAGAGAGCCATTAAGGAAAGTTAGAGATGTAGTTAGCCAGCCTAAGTCAAATCATCCTGACTACATCAGCCATTAACAATGACAGCCACCAATTAAGCGCTCATGATGGTGCTCTATCTCTTACTTTAATGCGTCTGCTTGAAACAGCCCAGAGAATTAAACTCCCATCTTCATACTGCAGCCCCAGTTGTGCTTCATAAAATGCCTATAACTTTACACCGCATTATGACATGCAAACTTTGCCTGATGCTCATCCCCATTACCAGTAATAGACAACATACAGATAAGAAAGGGTGTTGAATGAGTGGAACATAAAAGCATAAAGCTATAAAGGATAATGAAAAGCATCTATTGCAAAGTGAAAATGGACAAACAAAAGGGGATGAGAAGTACTGATAGATGTTTTACAGAGTGAGCAAAGTAAACTGGTGCAGTGCAATGTCCAAAGATAGGAACATTCTTCTACCAACTGGCATAATACAACAGTTTTATTCCATTTTGCCTACAAACTTTACCCAACAAAGGTTACTTCTGCTTAGCAGTGCAAATTAATACTTGTACGTACAGTGCATCCGGAAAGTATTCACAGCGCTTCATTTTTTCCACATTTTGTTACGTTACAGCCTTATTCCAAATTGT
>JAVSBV010160546.1:0-14562 GCA_033117975.1 Parotocinclus spilosoma | reverse complement strand
TTTATTATTATATAGATATAAAATTAATTCCATATTTATAGTTCATTCCATTCCATTCCATTCCATATATTTTATATACTTTTGGGAGTTATTGCTATGTTTTATATATATATATATATATTGAACATACTCTGAATCTTCATTGTTTAAATAAATAAATAAATAAATAGATCCAGATTTGTTTCTGTACTTGGTGATATGATAGTATGTATGTGACAGGGTGAGATAAACAAGTTGTATTTGTTACAGACTACAGATGCGATGGCATTAAATCAAGACTTGTCAGTTATGCCATTAGCAACCATCTTTCGCTCAATACAGGAAGTGGTTGGTCCAGTGTTGCAAGTATTTTCTGTATTTCTGCATAAATTGTGGCTTGGATATAAAAGTGGATAAAGCAACAAAACAAACACTTTTGTAGGAAATATGGATAAGTGTTGCTACTGATGCAAAATAGTACATAAGTGAATAACATCAGTTATTTTTTTTATGAAAGTACAAATAGCTTATGGCTTATTGAGGTGCTGATTCAGTCCCTCAGAGTGACTCGTATTCAGCTGGCCAGTCAATGGAGCATCCTAGTCTCATCCCATTTTTGCCTGGAGCTCTCTTCTCTTAGTGCACTTCAGTTCCACTGACTGAGCACCTACATGCTACCGATGAGCCCGAGCTGAATAAAAGCCTGCAGTTCTAGTTATTAAGATATTCTTCATGTCCAGAGGAAGGCTTCAAATCAGTGTGCTCAGTGGTCTGAAGCTAAAAGACCATAAGCTGTCAAAATCCAATGTATGTCAGGATCAGAGTATTGGCTATGTAACTGAAAATGTACACTACATAGCCAGTACTATTCTAAATAGTGGGGAATGCTATTTCTCCTACATGTACCGCATAGGTATGGAAAATTAAGCATGGGCTTTGCATAGGCATTGTGACGTGAGTCGATGTAGACTCATGTCGGCTCTGTAGAGTTTTCCTGTTACTGTAGTTTTCATGGCAGAATTCTGAAACGGCTTGCCATCCATTTTTAGTCAAGTAATAGGACTTCTAATAGAATGTATACCAATTACTCATATTCAATGTCTGTGCATGCGCTTCAGACCCAAAAACATAGTTACCAGGTCCATTTATTCTAAAGACTTTATTAGGACTCTTTTACTTTTGTTCGTAGCGTTTTGTTTCTTGCAGGATCTGGAATTAATTCCAACCTATGGACTAGGAACATGAAAAACCTCACAGCTCAAAACAGTGCACATTGAACCAATGGTACACGAAGAAACAATGAGGATTCTGGGATTCCAACCTGATTATGTATGGTAATGCCCTCATGCGCGGGGTACGGTTTGGAAGTTTGGTGTAGTGGCTGCCTGTACACACCCTGACCTTTACCCTTTTGGATGAGCTGGAATACCCAATATTAAAAGCTCTTGTAGCTAAATGGGAACACAGATAAAAAATGTTATAGAAGCAAACAGCAGAACAATTCCATAATAATGTCTGTTGTTTTATAATAGGGTGCTCAAAAAGCACCTGCATTTCTTCCAATCCCTGAACCACATTAACACAGATAATAGCAGAGCAACGAGCACAACCTGACTGTGGCTTTGCATGCTGGGTAATTGATTGTTAATGGTTTCTGAACTACTGACTGTGAACAGTGGATGATAAAGGATGACTCACTGTTGGGGACGAGGAGTGAAGGAGAAATGGTGCAATGAGTCATCACTGGGTTTCCTGTTTACAAGCTGCTGCAAGGTATCGGGCCAACAAATGGCTGTCCAGCAAGTACAGAGATGGTTTAAGTCAGAAGCTGAACTGCTTTTACTGTATTAGACCAATACCAATACGATGTAGCAATAGCAATACAATGATGATAATATACATAGAGAATAGACGTGCAAGCACCATAGTTTGAGTATGCTGGCAATTTATTCACCATATTATGGGAAAAGATGGGGGCTTTCAAATCCCAAGCCTCACAAAACAATTCTGAAATACACAATGAAAGCAACCAAAGAAAAATCACAGATAAAAAACAGAGAGATAATGAAAACCATTGGAGCATTCTTCATTCTCATTTATAGCATTTACCGCATGGCCTTATGCAACTGAAATTTACAAGCAATTGTGGTTTTAGGTTCTTTCTCATCAGTGGCAGCTTGGCAGTGCAACAAATTCAACTTTGGAACTCCTGATCAATAGCACCGTTAATACCACACAAACCATTCCTCATTCCACCCAAATGGACTCATGCCAAGACACGTGTTTTAATCAATGTATCCTTCTTTACTTTTAACACTAAAGTAGCTAACAATTACTGGAGGTCTATCTGAAAAATAAAATCAAAAATGTAAATAAATAAATAAATAAACCGTTTCTGATTACATTGATTAGTATTAGACGTCTGACAGTTTTAGAGGTTAGTACGATTGCTTCACAGTGGTTCGATCCTGCTGACCTCATCCTGACCGGTTTTCTCCCACATTCTAAAGTTATGTTAATTGGGCCTAAGATGGCCTTTTTGTGTAAGTGAATATGTGTGCCCTACGATGGACTGGCACCCTGTCTGCCTTATATCCTGTGTTGCCTTTCCTGCAAACCTGACCAGGACTAAGTGAATAAGAAAATGAGTAAAGGAATGAATGAATGAAAGAAGGAATTATATTCCACCAGCTCAATTGGCTTAATGGTAAGAGCCAGTTTCTGGAATTGGTAGTTCCGATGAACCTGGGTTCAAATCATAAATAGGATTCAGGTTCACTAAGGCCAGGGTGTTAGATGTTCATGAAGCGTCTTGACTTAACACATGTAATGATACCAAACTGCCATATAGAAAAAAGTGATTCTGATTGTCCAAGATGGCTCAGATAGACTTTCATTCTTTGCAAGCTACATTAGCCATGTAGTTGGGCGCATATCTGAGCGTGTCTTGGCTGATTGGCTACATCTGAAGTAAGTAGAAAATTGTATTGTGGCTTTTATGTAGCACAGACTCAGTGCTTTAATAGTGTGTATTACATGATATGGAAGTAGCCAGAGGAACTGAGGAATGGGTTTGTACTCTGCTGCTTTTACAGTTCTGATGTATACATACACAGAAATGCACTTTCCCAGTTGTTGATCTGATATGAAGACAACAAAACAAGACAGTTAAAAGCCTTTCACAAAGCCTTTCTCTTCAACTTACAGTTTGGAAAGGCCTGGATACACCAAGTCAGTGCATAACAGTGATGTAGTAAATGTGATCTTGGATGCATTTAAAAACGGATTACGAAACAGCTGTTAATTCACTCAAATTACTATATTACCAAACATAATATTTACTGTATATTGTTTACAAAAATACTGACTCCTAACTTGCCAGAATTTATTAATCAAGATAATTCTAATGTACAATACTGTGCAAAAGTATTGGGCTTTCTATATTTTTCATTTTATAGTCTATTATTCTTTATTTAAGTTTTACTGGTCACTGCACTTAACAGTCCTACAATTACAGACTGTAGTCCACCTGGTTATCTACACACACATATAACCCAGCACAAAACATTACTGTGGAAGTTTGGAAAGCTTTGAAAGTTTGATTGTAAATGTAAAAAAACTGTCCTATATATGTGGACTTATTTATGTTAACTTTGCTTATATATAATGGTTCAAAGTTATAATGTCATTGAAAATGCTAAGCGTACCACGATTAAAATACAAAACTGTATCTTTTTCACCAAAAGTGCATCACACAGCAGCGTCGCTGGAGTTTGTAAACACCTCAGTGTCACGGCTGGACTGAAAATAGTCCACGAGCCAAAAATGTCCGGCCACCAGCTTTCTGTAGGCAGCATCCTGTGAGCACTTATGAAGGTTCACAGAATGACTAACACAAACTATGCAGCAACAGATGAGCTGCTGTCTCTGACTCTACATCTACATGAAGCTAATGTCTCTAATAAAGTGGACAGTAAGTGAACAGTGTTTTAAAATTCCAGCAGCACTACTGTATTAGAGTGAAGGGGATTAACAACTATTGCAGAGAAACAAATGAACTGCAGTCTGTAATTTTAGAACTACAAAGTTCAGTAAACTCTGTAACTTAAATAAAGAATATGAAGAATGTAAAGTGAAAAGTATAGAATGCCTAAGGTTTTTGCACATTACTGTATTTCTACTGTAGACAATACTTATTATTTTCCTCTCAGAAACTCAAGAGCAGTATATCCAGGTCTTTAGTGGGATGGGTTTAGGGCTTTACGTTATTTATGGCTGGACGTTCTCCACTTCGGACAAAGTTACAGGCACACCCCTAACACCTGAAGCTGGACTGGGAGCACCGGTGACCACTTTTGATTGACTCTTTCCATCTCCTCCACCTCCCCCACCCATGATCACCTTCTTCTCTCTCCCCCCAGGCTGTGGTCTGGGTGCCGGTTTGCAGAAAGCAGACAGCAACACTCCAGCAGCCATCAATAGCCCACCTAAGCTTATCATCCCAGTGCCGACCTGCAAACAAACGTTCATCATCCGGTTATACTGCACGGCCTGCCGGTCCACGAACAGCAGCTCACCCTCACCAAATGCCTCGATTCGAGATGGGACAGAGCAACCAACGGCAAGCGCCACTATCCCAGTGACTAGGGCCAATGCTCCCAATGCAAGAAATATCTGCAAAAGATGACAATTTTAAAAGAATTTGTTAATCCATTATGTCCTGTACTGAATTACTGTGCCTTTATGAAAAAATAAAGCTAGAAATGTATGATGAAATACATAATACAAGTGGTAAGATACAACTAAATTATAATTATAATAATAACAGTTTAATAATAATAATGACAATAATAATAATAATAATAATTGTCCTTATTATTATTATTATTATTTAATAATATTATTATTATTTATAAGTAGCACAGTAACTGCGCATATAAATAATGCACTAAAAATGTGCTAAAATTAGTTTCAGAACACAGGGTTAGTTTTGTGTTTCAGTATTGAAACCCTGCAGAAACAAAATGTCTAGTGGTACCTTGCAGAGGCCTGAACCCCACCACTGGGATGAGCGCTGGTTCTGTACGTCCTGCTGGTCCCACACTGAGGCCGTACACTCCTCATAGAAATAGTGCAGATAGGAACGAACTCCGAAACCAGAATCTGACATGCTCTTAAAATGCTCCGATCCACATACTTCTGTACAAGAGGCCATGTCTTAGACCTGAAAACACACACACACACACACACACACACAAAACAGGCATATAACCAAACAGTTCTGAAATGCAAACACAGAATCTATAATGCAAATAATATTTTAAATTGGGAGACAGACATAACACTACAGACATAAGTGGATATTAGCTAGTGGGCGACAAGTTTTTGAAAAACAAAAATCTGTTGTCCAGAAGGTGCCACCCACTGATGAGTCACTCCAAATACCACGCTCTCATTACTTGTTTGGTTGGAGTGCAAATGGATAAACACTGTCATACAACCTGGCACAAGCAGGTTTAAGTATTATACGTAGTATTTAGTATTTAATCCATATTAAGTATTAATATATAATAGTATTTAAGTATTATTACATATACATACCCAGATGCTTGATGCTTACAATGCTTTCGTTTATGACATTTTGACTTTATAATAGGTCTCCGATAATATACATAAATGCACAGTCAGCAGACTTCCAATACATTATTCAATAAATTACATGGGATATTCAACACTTTATTATACTGTACAACAGGCTTTGTGCTAATGACTTTGCCCAACTAATGTACTTAAACATGTTTATGGTATAGGCTACATTATGATGTATATAGTATATATTAAACTCCTCAGTTTAAGATACATTCAAATTACTTTGGGTTTATCAGAATGCCCCCAGTTTACAGGGTGGGGGAATTGGGGAATTGTTCTATTTTGTTCTAAATTTGAGACAAATGCAATGGTTTAGTTACAAATCATGTAATGATCAGAATGAACATAATCATTCCATCATGATCCTATAATCAGTTGGAAAAAACCCCAGAAATGTTTAGATTTTAGACAGTAGGAGTTTGGACAGCGGGTTGACTATTATTATGGCATTGTGGGGTTTGAACGTTCCCATCTTTGCCAATGCATTTGTTTACAGCATCAGCAAATCGTAGTTGTTAAGTCGATGTTACTACATACAACATTAATAAGACGTACCAACTAAGTGTAAGGCTCTGAATGATCTTTGCTGGTTTGACCCATCCATGTCAGAATAAAATATCTTACCTCTGACAGCTTAGCAAATTCAAACAGGTCTTTTGCTCACAAAAATTATTGGGTTTCTTATTCTCAAACATTTTTGTGAGCAGTATATTTCTGTGGTGCAGGTATATTTCGTTTTTTGTATCAGTGTCTAATAAAGTCACTGGTCACAAAAGGAAGATAACTTTAAAAAAAACATACAAGATTAATCATCTGTCTGGCACAAGCTGAGCACAGTATGTGGTCAAATTCATTAGCACAATTTAATTATTGAACTTAAACATATGGTAGTATATTTCCATTTATACAACAATACACTAAACAGTTGTCTCATATACATTTTCAATACTTCCCGTTCGTTTTTGGTTCCCATATATTATTTTAAACCTGCCTAAAGAAGAGTTAAAGCGCTTAATCTAGTGACACAGAAATACCAATCGATTTGTGAGCCGATATAAATATGAATACCTATATATATCATATCACGACGACTTGTTGTAATCCTCCCTACCTTAAAACAAATCAGTACCGTTAAATAATGACGTTTATCCAGTCAAAACATCGACATTTTTTTTTTAGCATTTTCTTCCACTTCACTACCTTCCCTGACGAGCATCCACGACGCGCGCGCAGCGACCGTTAGGATTTACATTTAAATCGCTTTTTAAATCTAAAGGTTGCTCGTGTTCAATGTGGAATGAAGGATAATCAAGCAAAAGAAGATACCCAGTTTGGAGACTGTACTGATCCTCAGCACGGCTTTACCCGCGTCCCATGTCCCCTCTTCCTTGTCGAAATAATTAAATAAATGAAAAAGCAGCGCAAACTATAATAACCAGCATATCAAAACGGTTTGCCATTACTCTCCTGCCCGCAGGTCGCTATGACTACATGCCAAACGGCTCCCTACATCACTAAGTAATGGTAAAACAGTAAGACACCTGTCGGGTGGTAACCATGGTAACCTATAATGGTGTACCCTTTTCCAGTTTTTATGCATCTATTTCAAATTCAGATTAAGTAAGGGGCTTCACAATCAAATACATTAAATATTGGACTAGAAGGATGGTCGTGCACTGTGCCCAGCAACCCCACATCAGATAAAGTTCAGACAGTATTAAAATGCAAATAAAATAACTATTCCTCACATTTATTTAGATTTTTAGTTCATTACAGACAGAATTAACTGAAAAATGTCATGTTTTGACATGTCATGGTCACCTTTATTTCATTTGTTAATATACAGCCATTACTTGCATTCCCAGAAGTTTGGATGGTGAAATCTTTACATTTTTGTCATTTAGCAGACGCCCTTACCCAACTGTGACAGAGGTGGGATTTGAACCCTGGACCTTCTGGTCCATAGTCCAGTACCTTAACCAGTAAGCCCACTTACCACTTTGTAAATTTGCCATTCCTTCTCACAACACTTAAAGTGTACTCAGAAAAGCTCAGAATGTACCAAGCAATCAGTGTTTTGGGTGTTAAGGTGTCTTAAGGTGTGCAACAATATATAATTGTTGCATTTTTTGCTGCAAAAAGGCACCTTATCTATTGGGGACAGGTTAGGACGGCAGGCAAGCAAGCCAGTCCAGTACCCATACCCGTACCCATACCGGTACCCTCTTCTTCTGCAGCCATGTCTTTTAAGAGCATGTTGTCTTAAAATCTCAATGTACTTTTTTTGCATTAATGCTGCCATCGCAGTGGCACTGGCTTATGGACTTGTTGCTGATAACAGTCTGGATGACCCTTTTTGTTTTTGGTCTGGAGCACAAGTCATTCGTTTTGCCAATAAAATATATGTAATAGTGGAACATCAGACCACAGTACATAGTTTCATGTCTGTTCCATCCCAGATTCCCCAGAGTCCAAATAAATCAATGCTGTTTCTGGAAATGGTTAAGATAAAGCTTCCTGTTTGCACTGTTAGTTAGTAAGTGCCATTTGTTTAGGTGACTGTATTGTTGTGCTTGACAAAGGTATGCCAAATGAATTCCTTACCAGTGTGGATATATCAGCTACTCCTTAAATCATTTGATGATATTATTCACCACAGAGGGAGAAATATGCAAAATCCTTCAGGTCCTTCTTTTTGGAATTTTGTTTTGAAAATGTAAATAATTTTCTCACACTTTTTTGACAACACGGAAATCATCTGTATCATCTTTGCTCTTCAAAGTCTCTCGGACCAAATAATTTCTCTCTTCAAAATCTCTCCCTGTTTTGCGTCTCAATTTTTGTAATTGTCTTCTATTCCAACCAAATGAATTTTTTAGATCTTCAGTGTGCTCCCTCATACTTTTATCATTATAAACTCTATCTTTTGGACTTGCAACTTTACTCTTTCAGTCTTCTAGATTATCTGTCACTAATGCTTTCTCTTTCAGTCTTCTCTTTGGAATTAATTAGCATTCATCACTTCTTTTCTCTTTAGGATTCATTAGCATTCATTTCTTTCTTTTCTCTTTTGGATTTCTCTTTCTGTTTCATTTCATATTAATCTCTCACACACATAGCCACACAATACCCTAGAGCTACCCCTCTTAAAAGGGTGTAGCAATCAACAATGGCATTGTCCACAATTTTATTATCTGTCCTACAAGTGGAAGAAGTTGGAGCTGATTAGCCCACGAAGCATTCTGGAAAACTTAGTTTACAAAAGCATAAAAAGCCAGACTGCAGTATTATTATTCTCTGCCTCCTTTTCTGGTCAGAAGCGGCAATGCAAGTTAAGTTACAGTGGCAGGAGACTTAACTACTTGGTGAATTTAACCCCCATCCATTCAATCCATAGCCCAGGGCCATAACCACTGAAGTAGCACTGCCTTTTGATCTCATTGTGTATATGGTGCATCCCGAGCTCTACCCCACACCTTGTCTGGTTTATGATCCAAATCTGACAGACCTAACTGGAACGGTGCTTGGCATCAAAAGAAAAAGATCCCTTTTAAAAATTGCCGTTCAATTAGACACTGGTGTGACGTTTGTAATGCACATTTCCAAGCCATGAGGTGACTGGGGTGTATTGGAAACAGAAATGAAACGTGTCCACTGACTTTTTGAACTGTGCTTGGTTCCACAACTCGAGCCATCAAAGAGATTTCCAGTTGAGGAGGAGAGAAAGGCAGTAGAGAGGATAGGCTTTATGCTTTGCTGGCTTGTCGACATAATGAGCACATTATGCACATGATCTGTGGTCACTGCTAACCACAGAGATTTAACATTCACATCTTTACCACAAGGAGAGATCTATTTCAGAACTGCTTCCTTCCCAATTCACTGCTGTTTGCTTAGGTGGCAGTCTTTCCATGGAAAGTCAAAAGATAATGTACCTACACGTAAGAGACATTAGAGCGGCAGCTGGGGCAAAGAGCAAAAATCATGTAGCCTGTTATGGCCATTAATGACCTGTCAGAAGAGTGTAAATGTAAGGACAAATCAGTTTGTAGATTTTATGAAGGTTAATAAAATATTTATCAGAGCACATTGAGGAGAGATTCCAATTAGTACATTCAATGTGCTAGATGGACTGAGGCTGCTGGTCTGATCATTAACGCAGCTCAGGCTACATTAATGATGCTCTTTACTCATCTCACTATCCTGAAGTCTCCACTGGCTCGGCAAAAGCAACTGTGATGGATGGATTGCAGTGCAATTTCAAGCATGGCTGAAGTCGATGAGTTCCTTTGCTCATCACAGTGCTGTTATCAGAAGACCGACTGAACATATAGTTTAGCAGCTGAGGGTTAAAGGATTTTCTTAAATAATGGTGACTCGACTACAGAGACTTCACTGCTGAGCTGCAACATCCTTCAACAAATTTATGAACAAAAATCCACATTTAGTAGGATTCACCATAGACATGAATAATTTATACAGACGGTTCACTAGGCAATCATGAAGCAATTGACATCCAATAGAAATCATTCATTTATTTTCTTATCCATGTAATCCTGGTCAGGGTTGCAGGAAAGCCTTCTTCTTGCTGTGAGGCTGTGGTGCTACCCACTGAGCCTCTGCATCACCCTCAGCAGAATCCAAATATATCAATATATCTTAGCTGTCAGAACATAAATGGTCAAAGCCAAAAGTCTGAGACCACTAGAGAAAATGCTTGATGGCTAATGATAACTATTCATTAGTGCAAAAGTGGCACATACAAAATAGTACTATATTTTGAAATGTATGAAAGTTTTTTTTCAAAGCTTTACCTTTTTACTGATGATTTGATGAATAACAATTATAATAACAACATATTATTATATTCCATAAAGATGCTAAATAGAAGCCATTTCACTAATAGTGTCATATGTTTGGCTCCCACAATAGAGCCAAGTTATAGCAGAATAATTGCTAAATAAGTTAAGACAACAAAGCCGCTTTAACACCTTCCTCTACCATTCTGCTAAAAATTCTGCATTGCTATATTAAGGAGTTACACATGAACATTATCTGATTTAAAAGATTTATTCAAATCGTTTTTGTTATAATTGGGTTCTTCTCTCACTAACCTCAGTATTACACATTCTGCTCCTGATGCACATTCCACCCACACCCACATCTAGGGAAACTACTAACTGCACTGTACAGTCTTTTTTACATTTGGCAAGCCAACATAACTCTGATAGCTCATTAATTAAGGTCCTGGACAATGGACCAGAAGGTCCAGGGTTTAAGTCCCAGTATTGACAAACTTCTCCAGTTTTCAACCTGCAATATCTTAGACTGTAGGTTGTAGGTTCACTTTCAGGTCTTTCTTGAGAAGGTCATAGTCAGAATTTGGGTTCTATTTCCATGTTTGTGTGTTTTTTACTACCTTCAATGTTCTACTCATTTATGACTATGATTCATATATGATATATAGTACCATAGAGTAGCACAAGAAAGGTTGGAATTTCACTGAGCACACCTTTTGTAAGTACCACATGGTCTTGTAAAGTGTAAAGGGAAAAAAAAACGTAGCTTGTGCCTTTCTCTTTCTAACTGTTGAACACTGTATCCACACTGCTTATAGTAGGTACACTAAAATGGCTTGATTTGCATTTGTGCTGTGGAGGCTGGTCACTAGATATATCATTCATTAAAATCCAAAGAATGCAGAACTTTTAGAGAATCCGCATGACACTAACATATATCAAGTAATTAATTTAGGACACAACCTTAAGTGTCGTTGGTCAAATACTTTAAAATTGTTACTAGTTCAGGCAGAATGTGTGGATGTTAACAACCAGCGGTAGTTCACAGTAATGTCTACAGACACAGTGTTACACTTACCTGTTTGTATACTGATATTAGTTGATGCTACTCAAATGCATGCAATACTGCCAACCTCCAATATGTGGACCATAAATGTAACTAAATAGCCCAAATATAGGGTAATGTTGTTCAGTGGAGCAAAGACAATGTGTACACTCTGAACACTAGATGGTGATCTCACCCTATACTGTATCACTACAAGGATCAGCTCTAACTTACAGCTCAGTGGTGTCTGTAGGTCCATTCACCAGTGCAGATTGGGAGATATCTACAGTACATATGTTTGTAAGCAGGGGGTTTACCAAACTGTACTGGATTTCATTTTTTGTTGTACGAGACCACGTTATATGTTTTCATTCAGATCATCTGTCTAAATAATATATTCTTTATCCATGGCTATGGACCTGGGGTCTAGAGCTTAGGACCTTCAGGTGGGTTCCAAATATCACAGGGGGTGTGCAAGGATTTGTCTGCTCTGAGGTGCTCAGAGATTGTCAAAATTCAATTTGTTGTACAAGTATAGTATAACAACAATGTTAACTGCAATTAAAATAACTCTGGGTATTTTCACCCAAAAAGAGTAGGCTACGATGTAGTCCACACCTCTGTGACCTGTTCAACCAGCTGACTAGTCTGTTCTGGCTTATCCTCATTTTTCAACCACCACTTCATCCTTTTTGTGTGTGTGTGTGTGTGTGTGTGTGTGTGTGTGTGTTCTTAGGTACTCATGGGAAGCTCCAAGAAAAAAAGGTTGGTAATCAATTTCAAATATTATATAAAAAGCATGACTTTTAGGGTAGAGTTTGTTCTCGTTTGTTGCCACAAAACCCTTCGTTCTTGTGAGAAGACTTACCACTAGATTTTGGAACACGAAGTAGCATTGATGATGGCCAATAAGCCCTTGCTCCATGTTGGCATTCGAATTCATCTCAAAAGTGGATGCTGGTGTCAGAGATCAGCAAGTCAGCACATTCACCATCAAAGTTGGTAAATCGTTACTTCATGGATTTTGGAGTAGAAATGTTGCAGGACAAACCTCTAATGTGAGTGACTACCCATTCTACTGCTTCAGTTTGTCTATGGAGACTCCATTTACCCTTCATAATATTAATTTCTTAACAGTGAGTGGGCTGAAATAATAGAGGTCACTAATTAGAAGGGGTGTCTACATATGTTTGGCCATGTAGTGTAGGATTAAAGGATTACTCGGAAACTGGAACATAATGTCTGCCATAATAATCCATAGGGCATATGCAATTACCACAGGCAGTAATTTTTTGTTGAACTGTTGATGTATAACTCAATTACGCTTAAAGTCTAGGGCAGAGTAAAAATTATGTGTTTTCCTGATATGAAATGTTTCTCTAAGGAAAGTAGTGTATTACTATATGCTAAGTCAAGGTTGCTTCACTTACCATATCGTTTCAATTTATAGTTCTTTCATTACAGACTGTAGTCCATCTGTTGCTCTGCATATTTTTGGCCCTGTTTCACCATGTTCTTCAGTGGTCTGGGCCACCTCAGACCAGGTACTATTTGGGTGGTGGATCATTTCCAACATTGCAGTATTGTGCAGGTATGAGTAGACAGACACACAGGTGCTGTGTAAACATTGTGCCCAATCACTTTACACTCCATTGGACATTTCTCTTGTGGGCCACCTTGTAGATGTAAAACATGTGACGGTAGCTCATCTGTTGCTGTTATGTTAGTCCTTCATCAGTCTGGGCCTTGTCAACAGGACATAAAAGATGCTGAGAGTCACTTACTAATGTGCTGAGAATGAACATTCATCACAGTAATTCCTGATCATTAAAGAAGAAGGGAAAAGTCGGCTAACAGTTTTAATTGAAAAGAACGCAATTGCAAAAAATTGCAGTGCTTACATTTTAAAACATGTTGGTGAAATTTTTCAGAAATTGACATGTGTGCAGACGTTTTGTGATACCCAAACTAATGTTGCTGTTATGTTGTTTTAATGGATTTCATTTAGTAATTTATTAACAGCCTTTTGGTTGCGTCTTTTAGTTCAATCAATACTTTTAAATTAGCCACTGTTAGTGAGTAAGTACTTAAACTATTTTAGTGACTGAGTAGACGGTCTATTGTAATCCATCATGTACTGGATTTCTTGCCGTTTGGTTGGAACGCCATCATCCGAAGGTTATTAGCTTTTAATGAGCCATGCTTGAGTCAATGTACTGTTAAAATATTTATGGAAAGCATCACATCTTCCTTCAAGCTTGTTTTGATTTGATACAAAGACCCAAATCGCACACTGCACAACATCTGGCTTCTGTATTGGGCTCTGCACTTAGCTATCATGAACATTTTAGAACTTAAACATAATGCGTCTTGTCGATTTATTGTGAAATCCAAAACAAGCTAGTGTTTGCTTTTTTTTTTTTACTTGTGATCCTGGTGTAGTCATGTACAAATGTACACATGTCCCACATGCTATCCGTGATACTGTTTAATTCAATTCAATTCAATGTAATTAAATTTTATTTATATAGCGCTTTTTATAATGGAGCATTGTCTCAAAGCAGCTACAATATTACATTATCTTAAAATGCCAATCCCAAGTTGAGCAAGCCTAGGGCGACAGTGGAAAGGAAAAACTCCCTGAAAGTAGAACGAGGAAACCTCGGGGGACCAAGACTCAACAGGGGACCCGTCCTCCATGGGTCGCCTAGATGTTAATTAAATAGATACTTAAAAGTATAATAAATTATAGCAAATTTATATAAATAATTTAAATTAATAACAAATTAATCATAAAATGTATGTTTAGTAATAAAATAAATAAACTAAATTATAAAACAAATAGATTATAAAATGTGTCCTCAGTGGGAGGTTCTTGGAGGCACATCGTCTCCTAATGTCCAACCGATGGAGGGAGTTACTTCTCTCTGGTGGGACTGGTTTCTGTTTAGGCTGAGTTTGGTATGTTCTCAGAGTTTCTGCCCATTCTCTAAGACCGAGACTGCATTCCTGGGGGACTGTGGTAGCCTAGTGGTTAAGGTACTGGACTATGGACCAGAAGGTCCAGGGTTCAAATCCCACCTCTACCAC
>JAVSBV010160536.1:0-14562 GCA_033117975.1 Parotocinclus spilosoma | reverse complement strand
GAATTTAGTAAGAACTTGTTTTTTACAGTATTATGCTTTGCATGCTGAGTACCTATACATTGTGTTGTAGATCGTTTGGAAAAACTTGTTTGCAAATTAATTTTTCTATGAACAAATTTCGTAAGCAACAGTAGTTCTTGTTTGTGCTTTCGCTATATGAGTAATATCGTACAATAAAGGTTTAATAAACATTTAATATATTACATAGCACGTCCGTAACATAGAGGATGTTCGTTTAATTAGACCAGCCAGTTATTAGGATCAAAACGTTCGCGTCCCGATGTGGTCCCATTAACCTGAATCGACTGCATATATTTCATTATGCTCAAATGAAAAATGTCTGCAGACAACATATTGTCAATGGCTGATAATATGCTAATGTCCCAAAACAAAACACAAAACCCAGCTTGAAAGCTCTTCATTAAAACCATAACATGCCGAATTTGGTTCTACACTGTTATGGTTAAAGTAAGGGGGATCTATAAAAAAACAATTAATCTGTAATTACATTTTCATGAAACATTTGTTTGGCAAGGCATACAAGTAGTCAGTTAGCTAAAGATGACTATGATTGTTGCATATGTATTACGTATTAAAGATTTCTCACCATGGTTTGCAAAGTCTACTCATGATTCATTTTCAAATATTTATTGCCAGTCACTCACAATTCTTGAGATGGATTTGAACCATCACCTCTCTTACTGAAATAAATTCTAACCTAAGCACACTCTGAATGCCAGTTTCTTTAGCCCATATGGAAACGTTGAATCCTACAGTCATGTGTATCTCATTTGCATGTGGTAAAATTTGTATCACAATGCTGATACATGAAAACACAATAACCATGTGTAAATGAATATGCTAACTGAATAAGTATCAGGTAGCTGTAATTGAGAGATAGAAATTAACACTGTTTGCACTGTGTGTTCTATAAGTCACTGAGTGCTGGTAATGGAAAATTGTAAACCACGGACAATAGCCATGGAGAGACCAACTAAAAATAATGCCCACAGCCTTCTCTCTACAAGGATAGAGAGTGTGTGTGTGCGTGTGTGTGTGTGTGTGTGTGAGAGCATTGTGTGCATATTTCTGAGAATAAGCACTGACTTTGACGAGCTCCTCAGGGAACTGTCCCCGTGAGTTTTCTGGGACGTTGATGGGAGGAATGACCCAGTCTCTCTTCATCCGACTCATGCTCCCTCTGCCCTGGACAACAATGCTGCGCTTTGGAAACAAGATCTCAGGCACCTGCAACAGTAACAACCCAGTTAGAAGCACATATACACTTAGATACAGCATCTCTTTCTCTCTTTGGTACGCACATACACACAGACTGCGGCTCATTTATCAGGACTGAAGGTAGACATAAATATTTACAACATTAATTCTACCCTTTTTAACAGGGTCATAAATATCACCGAGTCACGCAAAGCAACACTAGACTGTCCATGCATGTTCGATCAGAACCATACAGCTGCAGTTATGTTGAGAGGAGTACTAAAAGATGCTCAGAGCATTAAGCAAGTATTTAGTAAATAGTTGAGCATGTAAACAAATGCTATGTAAATAACATAACTTTTATTTTTGTTTAATTAAATGATCATTTCAGTAATTCATACTGTTATGAGTGAAAACTGAAAACAACGGAAAGTGGAAACCAACTCTGAACAGGGTGCCAGTCCATCAAAGGGCAGGCAAACTTACATCGGGTCACTTTGGAAATGTCAGATACCCTTGCACATGTTTTTGGTATGTAGGAGGAAACCAGAATACCCAATGGAAACCCATGCAGACATAAGAAGAACTTGGAAACTCCACACAGGCAGTAAAGCAAGCCGGCCCAGTACTCAAACCCCTGGTCTCTGGAGCTCTGAAACACCGTTAACTACTGCACCATAATGTCATCCACACTACTATATTACAGTATAATATTTTTCATAAGGCTCTGTAATTCTCCCTCTCTGTCTCTCTTGACCCCATCTTTCTACCGTTCTCAGGGTTTGGTTAAAAATTGATGGTAATAGCATTGCAGCAGTGTGGGCAGAAGAGTGCTTGCAGAAAGACAGACTTTCTGTCTCTGTCTATTCCGCTCCTCTGTCTCTTTCTCTGGCTGTTCATGTAGATATGACTCCAGTGATGAGCCAAGACATACAATCAAAAACAGCAATCCAGCATCAACATCCACAACAGCAACACCCCAAAGATCAAGACCAGCCTAATACATCTTGCTGCCACTTTCTCACACATAGACTCTATATTCCCTTGCTGTAACCTATCATAACCTGTATCTTTAATAATCCATCTTTTCCAACACCCACTTGCTCTTTCCTGTGTTATCTGTTTTTCTTCCATACCAACTCATTTTCGGACCATCTCAGCCAAAACCCACTATTATCTAGCTCACTCGCTTTTCTCTGTCACTGCCACCTACATTCTTTCCCCATTTCTTTTCTGCTTGTGTATCTGTGTAGCACTCAGCACAGATGCCAGCCTGGGAGACTATGTAATGTTGCTGATCTCTAGCAGAGGGAGCAGATGTCTACCACCATATCCACTCCGTTGCCTAACGCAGTCTAACATTGTTAAGACTTAACCACTCACAGGGGGATAAGAAACAGCTAACATTTTTTTTGCTTGGTTATAGCCCAAATATAAGTATATATGTAATATATGTATTTTCCAAAATACAGAAAGCAAGAAAGAGCAAACACATAAAATAACTAAAACAGTAGGTAATATATGATGTGAATATATTTATATTTTTATTAGAATAAAGTAACTTAAAACAAATATTTCTCTAATACAGAGTGTAAGACTAAGTTAAGTCCACCAGCCCAAAATGTCCAGCCACCAGCATCTTGTAGGCAGTCATCCACTGGCAAAGGATTAGAAGATGACTAACGAACTGTGCAGCAATAGATAAGGCCAGACTTTTTTAATTGCTTGTTCCTCGGATGTCCCTACTTAAGAATTTACTGAGGGAGGAAAAAAATAAAAATAAATCTTTATTTGTCAACTTTTTAATTTCTCGAGGACTATGTGGAATCAATACAAGGAAGGAGGATGAAATAAAAATATTTTTTTTAATTTAAAAATAAAATTGATTTAACCTACAATTAAATTAAAGTGAATAAAATTTATGTAAAAATTTTTATAATGGTGAATTTTTAAATAAAAAATTAAATGAACAGAAGAAAACCGTTGGCTTGCCACCGGAGGGCGGAAAAATATTTGTTTGTGCTGCGGCGGATCCGAGAAATACAAAAATATATTATAAAATAAATAATTTTTTGTTGGTATTCTTCAAATATGATTGTCGGCGGATCCGCGAATCAAGCACTAAAAAAAGTCTGGCCTAAGCTACTGATTCTGACTCTACAAGGTGCAGCAATACGCTGGATGAACATCCAAAATAAAGCGGCAAAATAAAATGTATAAACATATGTTCTTTAGACAAATATGATAATAATGCTTATAATATAGTGGTACGATGTTCTCTGAAACAGAAGATTAGATATCAAGATTGGATTAGGTGTCTCATGCTGATAAGATTTTTGTAATGCATAAATATATTATGTCTCTATCCTTTAACTAAACACAGTGGAAGCTTTCTAATAGAGTCTTCATGTGGGGGTAACTACATATTAGCATAAATCAAAAAGGTTCACATTAAGCTTTTCCCCATTATAAAACCATTACAGGATTATATAACAGATTCATGCAGTGTAATGTACTACAACAGCACAGTAATCTCTATCAAAAAAGGTTAACAGAAATTTGGTAACCAATGCCATTTGCATTTTAGGACATCTAATAAAATGTACTCGTCTTTGCTCTTTTAGTACATCCTGTTTAATGCCCATCCCCTTGTTTGATTTTCAGCCAAAAACCCTGCTGTTCTGAACTAGAGAAGTCTATGATATTAAGAAGTTCCAACTGGCCACTCTCTAAAGCACTTCTGAGAAACCATAAACCAGGCTCCACTCAATAAAAATAAAGCTCTGACTACTATAACATTTTAGAAGTTTAGATAAATGTACATTTTAATAATAGGAATCCATCAATCCAAGTCTTTGTGAAACCTACCTGTTTAGGTGTGTCTGGTAGAGTGATGGCCACCTGAGTAAGCCACACCTCCTGGGAATCCACATCCTTTACGCGGACCTCCAGCCTCTGCCCAAGTCTTTCAGATATGCGCAGAGTTCGTGAGGCATACAGAGTGCCATCTTCTGCTATCCGAAAATCTGACGGGTCTCCACTTTCGAAGCGGAGACCAGAACCTCTGCCACAGTCCATAAAGCTCACTGCAGAGAGAAACAGTGATAAGAATGGGTGAGGTTAACAGCAATTTTGTTTCTCCCCAACAAGGACAATACAAGCTTACACAAAACAGCATCGCCCCCACTAGACCATGAGAGAATTGTGACTTCATTTGAAAAAAGAGGACAGAGAGAAAAGGACTGGAAAAGTGCACACTGAGACAGAAAGCCTAGAAGAGAAGGATGAGAGCGTGAGAGTTGGAATACTCTTGTGCATTATTCATGCTAAGGCATCATCTGCAGGTGTCCAGGTGTGCTGAACGAGGTGGAACAAGGAACAAAAGACTAAGGATCCGAAGAACACAAAAAAAGTATAAAAAAGAGACAATACAATTGGGGGAAGTATGGGGATGGCAGTCTTTAAGCTAAAGGTTCCAGAGGAAATCTCATCAGAAATACATAAAGTACAAATAAATGATTGCACCTTCACTCATTGCAGTGCTATCACAATCAAAACATTTACACAATTGGCAAAGAGAGAGATGGAGGGGTGGTGTCATTGCTATGTTCAATGATTTTGCATCGACTTTGCTCCTGCTCTTCCATCTTTTGCTATCTGAATGCCATGTCTCACTGTTAGGGTCCGTTGGAAGAAGAGAATGCATTAGTGTGGCCTGCTGCCATCGAAGTGATGGTGTGTCATTATTGAACACTTGCTATTCACATTGATCAGTTTTAGAATTCTGTCCACAATGCCCACGCTGCTGCCACTGCCACCACAATCGGCACGACCAAATTAATACCGCAGCTTCAAAAGAACGCCAAGGGACTGTGGGCCATGAAACAGTTTGTCATTCTTAACTTTTCACAGATGCACACATTCTGTTTCTGCAGGAAATTACTTTCAGAAAAAAAAAAAAAGTTTACTGCACATTACTGTCTAATCTAATCAAACCATGAGCCTTTGCAATGTGAAACATCAAATCTTATATTTCTATATAGACTAATTGTTTACACATAACCTTCTAATGTGACTAACTATAGAAAACCTGTACTAAATGATATGATATATATTCTAAGAATACCATGGACCATGCTATAGAAGGAGACTGCATGTAGCAAATACTGGGCATAACCAACATGGCCAGCAGTGTTTAACGTGTACAGCTGCTGAACATTTTCCTTAACAACAAACTGATTATGGGTAAAGATGCATCATGGAAACACAATAACTTATGATATGAAGATCTTACAGCTTGTTCAGGCATCAGGTGCATTCAAAAAATTGCAGTGTAAGTTTGAGGCTTGTGCTCATTTTCAGGGGGTGGATTTGGACTATGCTAAGATGTTAGCTTGACTCGTTTAATTATAGGGAAGCCCATGGTGCCAATTGAGTCAAATGAGATCAAATGAAATTAGCTCATGCTGATCGCCTCCGCATATAGTAATCCATGTGGGACTACTACTGAGTATACAAGTCTGTTGTTATTATTATTTTAAAACTGTCATTTCACTATAAACCACGAATGTCTCACATTTAGTCGCGGTCTCTCTTCCCGAGCTGCTCTTTCCTATTAGCACTTACCATGAGCCCACAGGTAAGCTCTCCAATATCGCAGTGCTTTAGAGAGCATACGTGAGCATGCACATGTTCACATGCTAATTAGGCCAGCTTTAGACACGTTGGAAAGAAAATTCCACTTACCACTTAGATTAATCAACAATTATTATGTGAGGACCTTTAAGGGTAATAAACCAGCCTCCAACAATCAGTTAGCATAATGCGCCACTCCAGGCAATGAGTGCTCATTAGTGATTATTAGATAAAGCTTGGCTAAAAGGGCTGAGATGGGATTATGTTTATTGGAATAAGAATGCTGGTAGTTTTTCCCACACTTTTAGACTGAAGTCGTTTCTTCAGCCTGTTGTTTGGACTGGCTTGCATCTGAGAAAACCCATCTGTCATATCCCTCGCCTCGGGCACCAGTTAACACACCAGAGATTCATAAAGTAAATGGCTCTGATGTTTCATGATATCGACGGCTCCTAGTGGATCTCCTACAAAGAAAGTGTGGATAAGGTGTGTGTGTGTGTGTGTGTGCTGATTCAATTTGATGGCTGCACCGTTAGCCCTGTAGCTGTGTCTTGTTGTGGAGCTCTCACGAGTACAGGGATGTGGGTGTACATGCGTTTGTCAGGTGCACCAAGAGAGCCTCCCCACTTCAACTCTGATGTACTGATGCATTAATGAGCCAAGACCTGCTTCTAAAAACATGACTGCTTACAGTTTTTGAGGATGGCATACACAATTAGATTTTTTGTAGTTTTTGTGCTTCTTATTGAGTCTGAGTGCTAAATACAAGTTGTTTTTGTATTTATTTCTCTGTAAAACTGTATGTAAAACTATAGTTACTCTCTATAAAATGTATTTCATGTTTATATTTTGGAGTGCCTGGGACGAATTAATTGTATAAAAGTGTGATGATTCGACTGTGAAGAGTCACATCAGTGATTTACCTCAATTGTGTAAGGGAACAATTTTGCTCTGCCACTAATTATTATAAATTCTAACATTATCGCGAGGTCTAATACTTTTGTACGCAATTAGACTTGCGATGTATTCTGCCCAGCCCTAGATACAAATAAACAAGATATTTTTCAAATACAATAGCTCAACCTTTGCTTCAAACAAAGCCCAAACTGAGGACACAAGATCATACACAAATGTGCACACTAATGTGCACATTTCATTCAAGGAAAACATATTTGTGCAGCGTTTTGATGAGGAAGTGCTGGCTGCCTGGGAACTCTGCACTGCTGAGATTAGCATTTAGCGCAAACTCTCCCTGAAAAATCCCCCCTCATTCATTTTATCTCTATAAAGCTTGAAATGCTCAATAATGTCCTCAGGCCACAGTACAAATATACGAGGCTCTTAAATCTGCCAGATATCAAGTTATAAGGTATTTATCTTAGAAAAGGCACAATAGCCTCCAGGCAAAAACACAAGGTTTGCCGATATATGCTGCTGAGCTGATTTGTGCTTAATGACCCTACACTAATAACCTGAACTTTACAACCTGGTGAGATGAAATGCAAACGAATATGGCATAATTGAAATTATTTATTTCTTTAATACAGCTCCTCATGCAGCCATAAACTAGCACTGAAACCCTATGGTGCCTCAGGATGATTAGAGGAAAATGGAGTTACATCATTCTTGTATGGTGTAATATTTTCTACACTGGAGGTCTTCTTATTTCTTGGCTAACTTCTTTGGCGTGCATATTTTACAATTAAGTGATGTACAATCTTGTACCACATAACAATGAACAACTTTAGGTAAATCTTTAAAAAATGAAGTCATACTCCATTAGTAATCATTTGGTAATATCCTAAAGGACTGAATGTCTATTAACGTGGTAGTTGTCAAGTAAAAATAAACCTTATTATGTAAAGAAGCATTTCATATATCACTGCTGTCAAATGATTAATATCCTTAATTGTGTTAGATGTAGCAAAAATCATGCAACATTTACGTATGCCATGTATAATTAATTCATGCTTTTCTTTATTTCAAAAGTTATATAAATGCTCCATAATTCAAGTGCTATTTTAGTTATTTATTTTTTAATCATAGATGTAAACCATATATGTTTGAACAGAACACATTTACTGTTTTTTTAAATCATCATATCCTGAGCATTGCAAGTTCTCTGCTGAGCCATTGCACACATAAAAGCACCATCTGGACAATTGCTGTAATGTGATGTATTTGTTTTATTAGGTACTGCCTTTAATAGAAACAACACGAACAAGCTGTTGGCCTGTGTGTGGCGTTAAAACAAGCAGTGTGGTTAAACAAAAGTTATGTAGGAAAGTGTCTGAAATTGCGGTACTCCATTACTCGAAACGGTTCTGCATGTGTCATACATTCTGCCACCTCCTTCAAAAGTCTGGACACAAATGCACTGAGGTCCTATACTCAGTTGGCATTTGTAAATTTGTGCTCCAGTGTGAATACTTGCTTATTGTACTGCTCACAAAAATTAGGGGATGCTTCAAAATGAAATCTCCCATAATTATTTATCCCTGAATTTTTGCTAGTAGTACATTAAGCAAGTATTTCTAACAGTGGCCAACCAACAAAGCTCACTCCAAGAGCAAGGCTTTTTAGTCTACGAGGTCACCGAGGAACCAAGGTTAACTTCTTCGACGCTAAAACCCCCTCACATACTGGCTAATATTAATGTGTGCATGGCAGGGTTGTATAGAGAACGCCACTGACCTACAAAACATTCCACTACATTTTGTTCTACCAATAAATGATTAACAATGAATTGATTTAACCTTTTGAGTTCTGTAATAATATGGAGGAAAATGCTAAATTTCCTTCAAGTCAATATGCAGGACTTTCCAGAAAAGTTTAGGGGGTAAGCACTGAGACACAAAAGTTCACATACTTTTGCCACTCACAGAAATGTAATATTGGGTCATTTTGCAAATGACCACATATAATATTTTGTCCCATCTGTTTATCTGTTATATATTTATATACTTATAGGAAGCCTGTGAAAATCATATTGTAAAATGGATATAATCTTTCAAGCACCATTATGGATCAGATATACCAACTAGATATATTGGGCATTTGTAAATTATTAATAATGGTTTACAAACAACAAAAAGCACACTACTATGGGGCAGGTTGTACTAGTAGTATGGGCTACTATTGAGCATTTAAGTAGGCCAAGTTAGGTCCTGTTCGGATACCAGACAACACTGCAAAAGATGAACTAGTTCATTGATGGCTTTGTAAGCATCAGTGTCACCTAATGGCCCTCATTCTTGAAGCTGTCCATTGGAGTGTGCCACACTCTAAACCTGAAGCATACACACACACACACAGGAAATGTAGTTCCCACTGGTGCAGTATCCAGTTAAATTGTAAAGGGAAAGTGCACATTAATGTGTAATAGCTAACATTAGAAAACAAAGGCTCATAAAGAGGCTCATTATATGTTCTGAAAAACAGTGCGATGTGCAGTTCTCCTAACAATCTGCTAGACATTGATTAGCTGCCAAAGTGTTATAGTGTTTAGTAATGGTGTCGATCAAACTGTTTTCAAATCCTGCTCTGCTAATGGAAATTAGCATAGCCTTTGATCTGAAATGGCAGCTAGCTAACCTGTTAATTTATCTACTCAACCCTGGATGTTATGGCCAAAAAATGAATAAACAAAAAAAAACATTTATCAGAGCTTGTTTTTATATAACGTGACATGATTGGCTGCCATTGTTGTACTACGTGTAGCATGTGGTAAGTCACTGAGAAAGTAAGTAAGCAAGTTGGTGAGCAACCAGGGTAGAAATGTAAGCCGTTTACACATATAAACTCCAGAAAATGTCAGAAGTGTGACGTCCTTTCACACACATAGCATACAGTCGGAGATGTTATGTGTTAGATGTGTTTTCTGCATGCTTTAGGCAAGCGGCTTGCAGAAGGCAAGTCATGACACAAATTATTCAAAAGTCAGCATCTCTGATGGTGTGGGAGAGCGTTAGTGTAGTGCACATGGTATGGGTAACTTGCACATCTGTGAAGGCACCATTAATACTGAAAGGTACATACAGGTTTTGGAGAAACATTCTGCCATCAAAGCAACGTCTTTTTCAGGGACGTCCCTGTTTATCTCAGCAAGACAATGCCAAGCCACATTGTGCTCGTGTTCCAACAGCGTGGCTTTCGTAGTGAGAGTGCAGGTACTAGACTGGCCTGCCTGCAATCCAGACCTGTCTCCCATTGAAAATGTGTAGTGCATTATGAAGTGCAAAATACGACAAATAAAGTTGTACTCCCAGCAAAAATGGGAAAGAATTCCACCTACAAAGCTTCAACAATTGGTGTCCCAAATGCTTACTGAGTGTTATTAAAAGGAAAGGTGATGTAACACTGGTAACACATGCCCCTGTCCCAACTTCTTTGGAACTTATTGCAGGCGAGATATTTCAAATGAGTGAATATTTGCAAAAATCTATGAAGTTTATCCATTTGAACATTAAAATTTCATTTATTTGTTTTCCTTTTTCTTTCATTTATTTCAACTTATATATATATATATATATATAGAGTGTATTCAACTGAAAAGGATTTGAAAATCATCGTATTCTGTTTTTATTTATGTTTTACACAATGTCCCAACTTCATTTGAATTTGGGTTGTACACTGCAGAAATATATATATTTTTTGTTTTGTTTACAGCACATTAATGAACTTGAAGGAAGCTACCAAATTATCCATGATGATTACTGGTTTTTGTTTTGATGTAACCACTGCATATACTTGAACATATCTGCAATATCATAGACACTGAACAGGCAAACTGTTCTTTGTGTTTATGCCAGTTTTGTGGCAGTCACATGAAAGAAACATCATATACATGGCTACATTTAATTTACAACATCATTGCTTTATTCACACATGGGCTCAGTCAGATTTTGTACTAGGGACCTGGTAGGATAAAGTCCACGTACTGTCCAGCACACACATTTCAGACATTTGCATTCACACATACAGCAGTTATGAGTTACAGTGCTCAAGTGAAAACTTACTGTAGTGGACTGTAGTGAGACTTTCTGTTTATGTGACAGTGCTATAAATAATGATCGTTTAATATAAATTAAATTATTAATGGAACAATTGATCACCGCAAAAATGGATTATGGAGACAGCAGATACATTTCCTACATCTCATTAAACAGTCATATATTGATTAAAAAAAAATGAAACAGAGAATTGACAAGTGAGAATAACAGAACGGTTTGTATTGTATTTCACGTTTTACTTTAAATACACAGATAGCTAGAAAGGTTATTACGGATTAATATAGTGTTAATATATTAACCTGTAAAAGATGTATATATGTATGTACATATTAATATAGTGTTAATATAGCATGTATAAGCATGTGCTTTAACCCCAATTTTCCTGTTCAGAGTTGTGTAACTTTGCTCTGTATTCAACACTAGTGCATTGCATGACTGAGTAGGGGTTCTGGCATCTGGCAATGATTCCTGAGCAGTCTCCCCTCATTGAGACACATCCAATCGTTTCTTCATGTGTCTCAAACCCATATCCCTATGGTGGAGGGCTAGCATATTAAAACCACTGTGCTACCTGAGTACTACCATCCCTATCATGGTCACATTTTCTATATGTGTTATATATGCTTTGTCCAATCACATGGACATATATTTATAATTAAGATGCAAACACACAAACATAATATAACTACAAATTCCAATTGTAAATGCAATACAGATACAGTTGAGACATCTATTATTTATATTATGACAGACGCATAATATTATGACCACCCTTTAATTTCGCACTCACAATCCATTATATAAGGACCCTCACAGGACACCCACAGATCAGGTAATATTTGGGTGGTGAACCATTCTCAGCGCTGCAGTGACACTGTGCTTGTGTCACTTGTTTTCACTGACAGGAGTAGATCGGACACGGCAGTGCTGCTGGAGATTTAAAACATTGTTCACTCACTGTGCACTTTATTGGAGACATTCACCTTATTGCTCCATCTTGTAGATGCAATGTCAAAGACAGTACCTCATCAGTGGTTGTAAAGTTTGTGCCAAACTCTTCATCGGGTTTCATAAGAGGATGCCTAAATGTTGTTGGGGGCCCGACATTTTTGGCCCGTGGGCTATTTTCAGTCCAGGTGTCACAATGAGGTGTTCTAAAATGTTTAGCATCACTACCTTATCTGAACAAATTCGTACCAGCTTAACACACTCTAACTAACATGCTCCCCCACAACAGTGTCACTGCAGTGCTGAGAATGATACACAACCCAAAAAGTGCCTGATCTGTCGTGGTCCTGACCATTAGGGAACACAGTACATGTGACTGAAGACGTTCTTAGAGAATCTACTGCACTTATAGACCATATTGCCACTATATAGTGATACAATAGGGTAAACAATGGTAACATGATGGACAGCCGATGTAAAAGCAAGGGTGTTCGTAATACTCTGATATGCCTTTGAGTCATGTAACGGATATATGCCATACTCTATGCAAATGCATTACGTCATTACGTAAAGACGTCGGAATATCACAATATGGATGGTTTATATCGTTTAACAAATTATAGCAGTATTATCGCAACCAATACAATATGGCACACCCCTAAACCTCACTAAATCAGACTTTATTCAGACTGGCTCATATCCAGTTCTAAACTTAACTATTCACTAGCATCTTTTAATAATGAAGAAAGCTTTTGTCTTGTTAGTAGTCCATTATTAGCCTGCATGTTTAGACAAGTACTCTACAAGAGGGAGTAAGCCACAATATCAGCATCCTAATACTGACTGCATATTTTTACAGAATATCACACAGACGAAATGTATTGAAAATTTATTCAACACATTATCCAGCTCTTTTTTAGTGCAGATATAAAATGTAGAGAGAGAGAGAAGACCGATGTTCCCCAGGTATTACCGTATTTCCTTGAGCTCTTCTCACTCACCTCACCCCTCATTTGTTCAGATTTTAATTTAGATCAAAGGAACACGGTGCACATCACACCTGATTAAATTCAAATTGTTAAACGCCTCCATTACACACACACACACACACACACACACACACACACACACACACACACACACACACACACGCACACACACAGGGAGAAGGCCATTATTACAGTCATCTTCTCTTCGTGAACTTTTCTGGCTGTGCTATAATTAGTTTTAGCCAGGAGGAAGAAACACTGCTGTCTTAATCCACTTGTAGAAATGTGCATGCTCTACCGGAACTTTATTAAAACACTGGGTGGTCTGACGATATAAGCTTTACCTTAACTCTCACCGGTTAAGTAACGCATAGAAGCTTAACTTCAGTTAGCTGCAGAGCTGGAGTTTCTGACCTTATTTAACATTCCTAATTTAACTGGTCAGCACATTAACAAAGCCTTCATGGGCTTGACGTAGTCTTACAATGGGCGAATAATTTGATACATACAAATTAACTTGATGTCTGGATGTCCCTCATATTACCTGGGATGAGGCCAGATGAACACAAAAACAAAGTTTGCTGAAGTTGAATGTTGAATGCTGAAATAAATGTAATCCTAAAAAAAAAAAAAAATCACATTCCATAGTGGTTTAATGCAAGTTGTTATGTTAATTATAGAATTTGTAATGAAATACATTGTATTCCGTTTTATAGATTAACTTATGGATTTTTTAATTGTGTCATTAAAAAATTAGAAACAAAAGTGTGAATAACAAATACAAACAAATATGTTAAATCATATTTTGGTTAACCACTAGGTGGAATCCTTTTCCAGTGTAGGTAGGACGTAAGGGACAAAGCATAAAAAATATAAAAATAATGAGTTTATGATTTTCCTTTATTCTACATATAGCGTGAAGACCTGCCAACAATTGTGCATTTTACTGCTGCGTTGTGAAACCTGACACAAATGTATTCCTGTCACTTTCAGTATATCAGCTATGAGCTGTGAACCCCTCCACCTTTCTCTGCTCCAATATTGTTTTCTACTCAAGTCTTCTCATTGCTGAAAAACAATCGATCGATACAAAGTGCTGACACTGGAGTGCCTGTTGACTAGTTTTTACCTCTGTTAAAACTATTGTTTATAAAAATAATCTCTCTAAAAACTGAATGTTGAAGTACTGTCATCACATAGTGTGCTGGTGAACCTGGTGGGTTAGAATTCCAGTGTACAGAGTTTTATTAGCTTCCGGAGTGCTATTTTAGTTCAGGTCTCCACAATGATGGAAAGACAAACGTTTTCATTTGGAGTCCCCAAAACATATGTTTACCAAAACTGTGTGTGTGCGCATGCATGTGTGCAAGTGCCATTTTAACCTCTAACCTTGTTTGTTTGAACTGTGAGAAGTCTAAGTATTTCTCTACACACACACACACTGCCCTTACACAGCATATGGTGTCACATCATGCCAATTCTGTCCGGAGGGAAACATAAACTACCTAACTGCATTCCTGCACTGTGCTTAGCTATCTTCATGCACACAGACACATAATTATTTACCCTCTCCCACATTACCACACACAGTTGTTCGCACGCTGTTCACTCTAGACAACAAGAGTCTGCTGTGCCACAGTAATCACTAATTCAGTGCAAACCAAAGAAGAAAAGAAGTCCTCATTAAGTAAAATCTGTGTGTAATATACAGAAAACTGTTCAGCTGATAATCACTGTTAGTTTGCATGTTTTTAAATTAA